>LKTO01000170.1:0-90701 GCA_001399465.1 Hymenoscyphus scutula
ATTATATACTAAGTAGTCTAGTACTAGAATAGTCTTATACTATAAGATTAGTTAATTACTATAAGTAATAATAGCTAGACTAGTAATAATATTAGACTATACTAGCTTAAGTATATCTTTAATAAGTATACTACTAGCTATATAGTTAGTATATATAGGCTTCTAGTTCTTAATAGTTATAGTAGCTATATTATACTTAAATTTAACTAATACTACTTAGACTACTTAATTATTATACTTTATATACTAGTATATTTATTATATCTACTATAGCTATAACTTATTCTCTCGCTCTATATAGTAGTAATACCTTATAATAGTACTAAGTTATAGTAGTAAATAGAGCTTATAAAATAGTATCTTAAGCGATATACTTAAAATCTATTATCTCTATTATATTAAGTATTAAACTAGCTTCTAAAAGGTTATTAAATAGCGATATATAGTACTATACTACTTATAAATAAAAATGAGAAGCTTATAGCTAAGAACTACTATTAAAAACGAAAGAGAGTATAAGAGCGTATATATATAGCTAGAGGAGATGTTCTTATAGACGCTAAGGCCTAAGTATTAATATAAAGAAATAAAAATAGCTATATAGAGACTATATAAGAGAGATAAGACGAGATATAGTAACGTGTACTACTAAGGTATAGTTTATATTAGTTATTTAAGTATAAGGCTTCTATATATTCTAAGTATTAATATATTAACTAGTATAGATTTTATTATAATATATTAGATTATAGTTATAATATATATATATTTATATTAGATAATAGTAGAGATATAGCTATAGGCTAGAGATAATAATTCTTAAACTAACTAACTAAGGTAACTAAGTATCGCTAGAGTTTATTCTTATAAAGAGGTTTAATCGCGGACTAGGTGTTTACTCGAAGGTAAACTTGTCACTTAACTATAAAGCTATTAAGGTATTAGTAATAATGTAATATTAGGTTAAGCACGAAGCTTCTATCTAATAGTAGACGTACTAGGCTTATATAGAACCTTTCTACTTACAATGCTAGCCTACTAGCCTAGTCGCTCTATTACTACTAGACTAGTAGACCGGTCGCGCTGTCTAGTAATCCCTGTTCGTGTTACGTGATTTATAACTAATGAAATCCTTAGATCGCTTAGCTAGCCTAACCGATCTCTTAAATACTATAAGAGTATATAATAGTACTTAACCTATTAGAACGCTGTCTAGTCTTTACTAGTTATATATATACGTGATTCGTAATAAATAAGAGGCTAGTAAAGTATATTAGTACTAATTTAGTACTATTAGTAATACTAATAATATAAATTACTACTTCTTTTATTAATAAGAAGATAGTATAGTCTCTACTCTAGCTAAATATTTCTATATAAATTTTTTAATATAGATATAGAACTTACTCTTAGATATATTAGTAAAAATATATTAATATTAAAATTAAATAATATTAGTAAGCTTTTCTTCTAATTCTAAAGTATAATCTTTTAATTTCTCTAATATAGTTTATTAGCGAGTCGATTATATTACTAAGTTAATTACTAAAAATATATATAAAAAACGTCTATATAACTCTAGTAGAAATCTATAATTCTTAATTAAAATCAATAAAATTAAAAAATTTACTTTATTACTATATAATAAGTAATTTTAAAATTTTAAGACAATTACTAGTTATAACTAATAATTCGCTTAAAATTACCTTTATATTTATTAAATTTTTTTTTCTTCTTAAATAACTTAGCGGTTATAATTAGTTAGTATCTAAGATTTTTACTATTACTTATATATAATATTATAAAGTAAAGTTTTTAATTTTATTAATTTTTATTAAGAATTATAGATTTTTACTAGAGTTATAAAGACGTTTTTTATATATATTTTTAGTAATCGACTTAGTAATATAATCGACTCGCTAATAAACTACATTATATATTAAACTATTAGTAGTATTTCTCTACTAGAGTAAAATATTAGTTAAATAAGTTAAGAATTTTTAAAAATAATTTATTTAAGTAAATCTCTTTAATTAAGTATATTATATCTAAGAAATAGAATAATATTAACTACTAAAGTATTCTAAAAACTATAGTATATAAACCTTAGAACGAAAACTTAACTAAATAGTTAGTTTAAATATCTTTTCTTTATCTTAATAGAGTATTTAGAATACTCTAAGCTAAGTATACTTAGAATCGTCTATCTTATAATGAATTATAGCTAGTAAGTTTAAGTAATTAAGTTCTTTTTCTATAAAAATTAATATAAATATTACTAATAAACTATCTTAAGAAAACCTAATCTTTAAGATAGATTAAAAATCATTTAATACTTCTCAAATCTATAACGTGGTTTACTACCGAGCGACGCATATCACCGAGTGACGCACTTTTCCCCACCCCGCCACCTAAAGGGTAAAATTAAATAATCACAACATATTATATTAATTAATCTGAATCTGAATCTGATAAACTAGAAGTATCTACAGCCTCTTGACAAGTTCGTGTATTATGACTAGACTTCCCGCAGGTACTACATCGTCGCCTAGACGGCTGCCCCTTCTTTTACCTACCCCCCTCAGAGCGCTTGTCGCGTCGAGCCTGTTCCTCTGCTTCCTTCTGAGCTAATACGTCCTGCGCATCCTCTATAGTAAGTGCCCCCCCTTGACGGACCTGAGTCTTTTTAGCCCTCCGGCGTTTACTTAGTGCTTCATTTGCCTTGCGAAGGGTACGGACTTCGGCTAACAATAAAGTCATCTCATGAGCTAACAGCTCTGTACCCTTAGCTAATGTAGCTACTGTCTGGAAAATAGGGGTTAGCGAGCTTCCTTGATAACGTGCAATCCGATTCTTAACTAATGTTGTCTATAAAAGAGCATCAGTTAGGTTGTAAGGAGTCTATAAGACCTAAAGGTTAATATTAGTAGAGAGGGTAATAGTAGGTGTTAGAGTCTATAACCTTACATTAAGCTTTAAAAGAACAGCTTACAGGTTAAAAGGTACTAAGCTAGCTCTACGGAATCTAGCCTAGCTATTCTAAGCTATTATAGAGGCTAAATAGGCTACTTTAAAGGTAAGAAAGAACTCAACCTTTGTAATATAGTTAATATGAGCTTTAATAAAAGTCTTAATTTCTTAACTATATACCTGTTTTAAGATACTAAAACACCTAACATCGAGTGGCTAGGTCAAATGAGAGGAATGAGGAGGTAAACAAAGAGTAATAATATTATATACCTTGTAGTACTCTTAGAATTCGGCCGACTCGTGACTCTCATGTCTATCAAGGACAAGCATTTAATATAGACCCTTTACTTAAGCAGAAGTATACTTATCGAAGTACTTAAGCTATTCTAGACCTGTCTCATTATTTGTCTATCCGTTACTTGTAGGTTTAATAACCTAGTCGTGTAAGAGGCCGCCCTTAGTATACCAACTTACAAGATAATTCTTCCCTTAAACTACTAAGAACAGAGGGACACTCTAACCTTTACTATTAACATAAACAATTACTATCGCCTATTCCCAATTACCTAGCTAAACTGCCTTGCCTCTGCCACGTCAATCTATACAAGTTATAACTATTACTAGAGAGATTATACCTATTATAAAGCCTGTCTTATTAAAGTTATAGAGATCGGAGTCCATAATGCTATATTTCGCCTATATATTCTCAACCAGTCAATACCACGCGCTAATAAGCTCCGGATCTTCGCACAAGGCTCTTTAGAAGTTGTAAACGCGATTAAAACACGTCTTTAACTCTAGTCGTCGTTGAATAAATCGATATACCTAGTTCTTGCTAACGCGTAGTACCTCTCGAGATTTGAGCAGGAGATTCGCCATATCTTCAACACTAGTTAGACGGGGCGCAAATCCTCTTGAATCCAGATCAAGTATATATCGAACAATCGTGTCCTCCTCTAAGTCGTTCAATTTGTAACAATTAGCTTTAATTTCAGGGCGATGGGTTCGGCCAGCCATTCTATGTCGAAGTGTTGCTTCAGGGACCTTGTAGATCTTTGCTGTAGAGCGTTTGCTTAGCTTTTTGGACGTTCGAATAGCCTCGATAGCTAGAATGATTCGCGCTTCTTGGGTTTGAATTTCCATAATAAATGGTTGAAAAAACGCGTCTTAAAGTTTATAAGTAGTAGGGTGGGGAAAAGTGCGTCGCTCGGTGATATGCGTCGCTCGGTGGTAAACCACGTTATCTGTCTAAGTTTACTTAATAAGTGAGAACAGGATGATTTAAACAAGTGAATTAGCTTACAATGCTTTTAATCTCGGTGTGAAATGACCTGATTTTAATATCACTATATCTTTTCATTTTGTAATTTTATTTTTCGGGAAACAAAACAGAGGGAATTCAGTGGAACTCTGAGCGTACTTCTGACAGGGAAACAGGCTACATGTATGTCAATGACTTTGCTTACTAGATGAGCATCACATTCATACCAAAATCACAAGTCAAGTCACATTTTATGAAGAGTAGTTGAGGTTTCAATGATATTCATTTCATGTCTTCAGATCCGCACACCGGCAGGATGAAGAAATATGTAATCATTATTGAAAAGAACCACCCAGAGAACAGCGCAGACCAGAGAACACACGAAAAGGCGCCAGAAGAGAACAACTCCAGCCCCAACCCATGGTATCTCGAGAAGAAAAAAACGCCTCCAGAACAGAAGCAGCAACAACCAGACAGACAAGGCAAATCCATAGACAGGATGCGAAGGTCATAAATTCATTGCTCCATCTCCTCGACGACAACCTCCTCTTCGGCGCCGCTGTTAGCAATCTCGGGTTTCTTGATATCAGCCTCAACCTGTTCGACGGTCATGGCGTTGACCTTCTTTGGGCGACCACGGGACTTCTTGGTGGGTGTGGCGGGGACTGCATCGGGATCGGTGTTGTCGTTGTTGGCCTTGCGCTTCTTTGGTGTTACCTTGGCCTTGGGGGTGGCGACCGCAGCGTTCTCGAACTTCTCTCCCTTGGAGTCCATCTCCTTCATGGTGTTGTAGAGGCGCTCCCAGCGTCTCAAGACCGCGGTGACGGTGGGGGCTTCGAGATCGTTCATGACCTTGTTCCACTGTAAATATTATCAGCAAAAAAATGATTTCGATTCAACGAGGTGAGGGTTGAGATCGAGTACTTACGTCGATTGCTGTGAAGAGGTCCTTTCGCTCGAATTGAACGATCATGGACTTGAGAAGATTGAGGTGGTCGTTGGCAGGAGCCATTGTGGAAGATTTGATGGACAAGGGTGGAAAGTTGGGTCTTGGAAGTGGTGGAAAGGGGTTGTGATGTTAAGCGGATTTGTGTTGACTTTGGAAGAAAGTTCACACAAGGAGGTGAGCGAGGACGGCAATTTATACTTGAGGACTGGAGACTCGAATGGCGCTAAAACTGGCGATAACCAGGGTGTCTGACGAAAATGAGCAAACTTCCCGTCAGGTGATTGCTGTCCTCGGGAAAAACAAGGTGGCTGCGTAGGTAGATACTGTTGTTGGGACCCACAAACTAGTTTTAGCGTCCCATCCAGGTCATTGACTGCCTCCTCCATCGGGAGGACTCGGGTACACTGGTAGAGGAGCTCCTTTCGTTTGTCTTCTTTTGCCTTCGTTTGAACTCTCCGAACTTCCGTTCCGCGGGGGAAGAGTAATGGGTTTGGTCAGTAGCCTCTGGTTGGCGGGGTTTCCCGAAGAGGGTGGTGTGAAACACGAGTTAACAAAGCTGAAATACGCAGCAGAGTCTCAAGATCGAGAATCCCCTGCCATAAATACACGCCAAATACGTGTTGAATTCTCTTTCTCCAGCAATTTCGTTGAGCAAAACTGAACCATTGAGAGCTACAGGCAGTCGTAGAGCTAAGTTGCTGTCCAAACCAAGACGCGTCACCGCGTTACGTATTGCCAGAATCAATACACCCGTCATGAGACCTTCTCTTTGTCTTGAGGGATGGCGTAATTCCCTCAGATCTGCTGTCTACCAGTCAACTTTGAGGTACCTTGATATCATGGTTTCTCACACTTACCTGACGTAAACCTCATATTCTATCAGCAACACAGTGATGTAAAAGGCCTTGTTAGCCTCACAATTGCCAGGTAAGGGTGAAATATCGCGCAATTCGCTGTTTAACTTTGTGAGGTGTTGAACCGAAAGGGCGTTCAGTAGACGTCATAACAACTGACAGAGGGTTTATACTTCAACCCACCACACTGAAAGAGCTCTGAGTGGTGGGTTGAAGTTTGGTTTTGTTGCGTAGTTGTAAGAGTGTGATTGGGGTAGAAAGAGAGCGTTTTATGTCCGGATGTTATGTTCTTTCCTAATGCGGTAACTTAAACGATCACATGATGAGCTTGGTGTTGTGGAAGGAACGACCCCTCAGGAATGTGAACCTGAACAACTTCACTAGAAAAACTGCAGTAGGTACTTGGGATAATACTACTTTCTCAATATACTCTTCTAGTAGTGGTTTAGAATATTTTAATAATGAGAGGAAAGTCACCAAAGTCGTTCAATATTTTTCCGACATCAATTCAACGAACCATCTTGAGTATTCTGGATATTTTATGTAATATTATTCAACAGATGCTATTAGTTCTCTAGCCAAAAGGAAGAATATATGCTTGCGTTGATTTCTGCTAATTGTTGTTCTATGAGCTTAGATTGATTTGGTGATGTTGACATACTTACTAGACAGCAAGAGTAAAGAGGAACATATGTTAATAATTTTTTTTTATTACGCAAGCTTTGCAAAATAGGTTGATTGCTTCTTTCGTTCTTATAGAATATTGTTCAACAACCAATATCACGATTTTAAGGTGGGGGGAGAATATTGACTTTTATTCCATCTTCTCTTCGCAATAAAAATTATACTCCAAGCTTGACATACGAAACAACCGCACTCCCTTTGCTTGAGGGCTTGAAACAATTAATATCATTTTCTACTTTTTCATCTACTTAACTCATTGAGCGGGCTTAGGTTTTTATAAATGATTCATCTACGATATTTTTTCAATCGCTAGCTTCCAGGTCTTCGATCTAGGTAAGAATCTGAAGCAGCATCAATTTCTAATCTCGAGATTAGCTGCTTTTCTTCAAGGAAAGAAGAAATAAACAAGAGAAAGCTCAGGATGCTGTAAAAGAAGTCACAATCGGATTGTTGCGGTCTCCTTTTTCTCCCCTGGACCCCAAGACGGTTGTTCAAAGTCGTCAGAATCGTGTCTTCCGCGAAGCCTGCTGCATTGAGGGCGCGCATTTGAGGGGAAGAATAACCCAATGGATGAACTTAAGGCACCAAAGTACAAGAGACAGGACACCAAGCGCCAATAGTTACATGACCGCCCGCACTGTACTGTTGCAAATTGACCTTAGATTGGTTCATAATGACATCTAGCACTGTAAGGGGGCCTAGAATAGTCTTTTCCACATTTCGCGATGCAATAATTTCGTCATGAGAACCTTTTAACTAGGTCAAAACCTGATCAATTATCTACTTCCAAGATAGGCAATAGGCGCGACGATATCCCTGCTTCCTTCAGTATGAAGTACTTTAAATTTGTGGACATGGTTGTTGCTGCCGATGGACTCCCCTGACTCCTATAGTATAGGTTCTACTTCATACTATAGAAACAGTAGGTGATGTGTTGAATTAGTTCATAAGTTCGTGTCTTTCAACTACAGATAAGCCAGAAAAGTATATAGCGACCAACAAACCCATTGCCTTGCCCATCGTGGAAAGAAGAAGCTGAAAAATGGGGTAGGTCATAAAGTTCCGCTCATATAACGTAGCAAGTCGGAGACGGGGACCGCCGACAGACAGGCAGTAAAAGGGTTGCCATATGCATACGGATTGTGGTTCTTTGAAAGAGGATTCTCCTATGGCGGCCATCTGAGTTTCCCAAGCCATCCGCAACCAAACGAACAGAAGGTTTGTGGTCTCCTTCCACTCTGTGAATGAGTGCTCATAAATTACGTCCCGGATCCACCGGAAACCAGGACATACCCCACGAAGAGTCGGAAACCTATTCCTTTCAAAGGGTGTACAACCTGAAACGTGCGCTGAAAACAATTATTTTGCCTCACTAGAGCAATTTCTGACACTCGTAGGGAATGCTTCGGGGTAACTCAAGAATGCAAGTGAGGAAAAAAGGATATATTACAATGTGCGTTTTCAAGCTAGGAACTTTTAAATACGTCTTTTTATCTGTCTAGACTTTTCAAGATCGATGGATGAGCACCACACCGCTAATTCCGTATGTTTTAATATCGATTTATTATTCTCTTATTTCGAGTCGTCCGAAACATA
Source organism: Hymenoscyphus scutula (assembly GCA_001399465.1). Lineage (NCBI taxonomy): Eukaryota > Fungi > Ascomycota > Leotiomycetes > Helotiales > Helotiaceae > Hymenoscyphus > Hymenoscyphus scutula. The sequence continues at coordinate 8,315 of LKTO01000170.1, forward strand.
CCCACTTTTGTAGAAATTGAGCATCAATAGGCGGCATTTCTATCAAAATTTCAGGGCACGATTCAAAATATACATGCTGCTCCCTGGAGGAATAAGGACGAGGTTTAAATTGCAGACCTACCAAGACAAATTGCAGGAACAAAAGATACTTGCTTAGCTTTTCCTCCTCTTTCTATACCTAATCCCATCAATTACTGGAGAATAATATTTCAAAAAAAATGATCTGTGAAACTCTCAAGTTATCCAAGACTATGCTCATCATTCTCCTCCCCCTTTAAGGTACCTCTAATTCCTTTAAACACTAGAGCAATAAAATACCGAGAAACCACACGTACTTTTCATTCGTAATTCTCCATCAGGTTCACTGCGTTCATCCCTTTCGTCATTTATAAAGTCACCAAAGGGAGGGTCCACATTACACACCTGATGCTCATGAGTTGCCAAGTTCCAATATCAGAGCCTCAAGTAGAGTTCCGACAAAAAATAAACGACACAGTACAGATGATTCAATAGATGATCACAACCCCACCCTCCATCCTCCCTTCACATATGCACACCCTTGCCATCATCTCATCCTGAAACACCCGTAATTCGTGATGAAGATGACGCAGGTTACTTAGAACGTAGAGATACCCAAACTAGATCAGCGTAGCGATTATTTTTATACACATCACGTCACTGGGGATGCAATTCGCTTGAACGAGTTTTTCGTCAAAATTCAAATGTCAAAGACGAATTTACCAATGCTAAGAGAGGATGACTCGCACGCAACAACTACTAGATCTAGACGCCAGTACTTCTTGCAATTGCTAACAAAAGTACAGGTATAGATCATTACAGCATAACATCCTTCCAAAACTGTTCTTGAAAGAAGTCAATGGAAAAAAAACATCTCCCCTCCTATTCCACAAAGTCCAGGAAACAGAACACATATTACGCTTCATTATAAAGATAATAAAGTAAATAAGCCCAACTTACAAAAAGAAATAGAAAAATGAATAACAGAGACAAGTCCGCCTATCCCTATAAATGGAATACATCTGTGTTCCCTGAATTGTAACAGGTAGAGAAAACAAGTCAGCAACAACTTCAACGCAAGATAACCCAGCGTAATCTGTTTTACCTCTCTTAATACAAGGAGAAAAATTATTTCCCGGAGTGATAAGTAGAGAGAGAGAATCAAGACCTGCACGGGGATTGAATACACTAAATTGCCAAGTGTGAAATCACATCCTAGTATCACGACGACAACCAGCCATCCCTCATACCACATACTCATATCTCATTCTCATTCTCATTCTCAATCTATTCATATCTCACACCTCCAAACCACCTAAAGCCTAGTCCCCATATTCACATGCACAGCCTTAACCTGCGTATACCCCGCCAACCCAGCCTCCCCCAACTCCCGCCCAATCCCACTCTGCTTCACCCCCCCAAACGGAATCCTGAAATCCGAATCATTACTACTATTAATCCACACCATACCCGCCTCGATCCTCTTAGCCACCCGATGCGCCCTCGTCAAATCCTGCGTGAAGACCGCACTTCCAAGTCCATACGTCGTATCGTTAGCCATGTCGAGTGCTTCCTCCTCCGTTTTGAACGTAGCGATCACCACAAAGGGTCCAAAGACTTCCTCGCGGTAGATCTTCATGCTAGGTTTCACGTCCGTGAAAATGGTGGGGTGAACGAAGAAGCCTTTTCCGGACGTGGGACCGGCTGTGAAGGGCTCCCCGCCTGAGACGAGGGTTGCGCCTTCGGATTTGCCGGTCTCGACGAATCCGAGGACTCGCTCGTGTTGAGCTTTTGTGACTTGGGGGCCTTGGAAAGTGGTTGAGGCGAACGGGTCGCCTACGACGGAGACTTGTTGGACTTGAGCTTTGAAAGCTGTGACGAAGGAGTCGTAAATGGATTCCTGGACGAGGATACGGGAAGTTGCGGTGCAGATTTGTCCTTGGTTGGACATGATTCCTGGGAAATGTTAGTAAGTTATGTTTGTAAGTTATGTTTGTACTACTTGATCAAAAGCGGGGCATGGATGTTGGCACGTGTGAAGATCCGTGTCCATGAAGCGAAAATGAGGAAAGAGATATAGGGGTAAAAGGAGAAGCGAAAGAAAAAATACCAATATGGGCCCACTTAACAGCCTGCTCTAACTCCGCATCCTCAAAGATAATCAACGGACTCTTTCCTCCAGTCTCCAAAGTAATATTCTTCATATTAACAGCAGCCATCTTCATAATCTCCTTTCCGGTCCCCGTACTTCCCGTGAACGCAATCTTATCAATCCCCATATGCGAAGCAATAGCAGCTCCAGCCTCCCTCCCATACCCATTCAAGATATTGACCACTCCCGGAGGAAACCCCGCCTCCTTGATGATATTCGCAAGATAAAGGATACTAAGCGGAGTCTGCTCCGCAGCCTTAATCACCACCGTATTTCCACAAGCCAACGCAGGACCCAATTTCCAAGCCGCCATGGCAAGAGGATAATTCCACGGAATGATTTGTCCGCATACACCAACGGGTTCCCGGATTGTGTATGCGAATTTGTCCGGTCCCGTATCGATGGTTTGACCGTGGATCTTATCCGCATATCCTCCGTAGTATCGCAAGCAGCCCTTCACTTCTGCGACATCTCCGTGAGAATCGTTGTATGGTTTCCCGTTGTCCCAGGTTTCGATTGTGGCTAGGGTGTCGGCGTGCTTTGCGACTAGGTCGGAGAGGGTGATCATTAGATCCCCGCGGTCGGTGGGAGACATGTCGCGCCAGGTGGGATCTTTGAGTGCTTTTCGGGCTGCTGCCACGGCTGCATCGACATCTTCGGGCGTGGCAGCGTAGACGGAGGTGATTTCTGTTTCATCGCTATCAATTAATTAGCATCTGCCACCAGAAAAGGAGGGAGGGACTTGGCATACGTAGGGTTGATAGAGGTGATCTTTGCGCCATTGCTACTCTTCACCCATTCATTGTTGATGAAGAGACCCGTTGGCTGGATATACTTCCGTCCATTGGGGGCTGTAAGTTCAACTGATAAGTCCGACATCCTGTACGTAGTACTGCTAAACAATCTGCGATTCGTTCTTCTGAATATATTTGAGGGTGTGAAGGGGGTAGAGGTTGCAAGCAGCGATTGGCGGCAAGATATCTGTTTCCAAGCAATCCGTCGGACTTGTGCAGGCAACGGGAAAAGAGCTTCGTACATTTAAGTAGAAAGAAGGAGGGGGAAGATAGCGAGGAGCTGCCGGTCTTATGCTCAATCACTGTCAAAGGTGGAGGTGCAGTTGTGTTGGTTGCATAGCATTCGCTATGCGGGGGTTGTGAGAGGTCGTTGAGCAATTGGTCTGAATAGCTGCTCGTAGTAGACAAGCTTCCTCGGATAAACCTACCTAAATAGGCTAAGCGGTGACAGTTTCCCCTCCATCAGGGCAATAACAAGAGAAATCAGGTACGAATTAGTTCCACAATACAAACAATGTGTTGCAAATTAATGATGATTAATTCTTATCATCGACCTTGTTCCTTACCATAATTGCTTTTGGGCCCGAAACCTACGAGTCCCTCCGTCCGGACACAAGGCAAGTGGAGAGGAAGCTCCCAAACGCCGAGCTCGCTACCCCTCCATCACGTGCTGCCCCTCATCTTTCCCAACTATTTGGCTCATGGTGGATTAAGAAAAAGCTATTAAATAAATGACAGGAAAAGTCATCATGGTGGTACGAGTCTTCATGAATAAAGTTCAAAGCTCCATCTTTTCCGAAACCCATGTCCCAGAAACAACAGGAACTTCATTGCGTGCTAATGCTAATGATTATATTACTTATCAAATAGCCACGCCTGGAAGCGTTGGAAGAATCAAACTCGATCCCTGGACTCTTCAAAATCACCTAAGCTACGCCAAAGTAATAACCACACTTTGCCGGAGGTACCACCGGATCCCTATGTGGTAAAAGGATAGATGTGCCCTTATAAGCAAGGGACAAGGATCCTTGTTTAAACTACAAAAAGGTCATAAACAACCCGACTCCAAATTAATCTTGATGTAACGTTTTTCCCGGGTGAGCCGATCACCCGGGTGAGCCGATCACTAAAACGCGATAACACTACAACTTTGAATACATTACAACAGCACTATTAAAAAAACCCTAGCTACTCATATTAATTGATTCCTAAGGTGCCTTACATGTACGAGCATTATGTCTAACCTGATTACATAAACCACACCGTCGCTACTTGCCTTCTAAGCGCTAGCGCTGTATATTATTTATACCCTCTTCCTACTGAGTTTAAGTACTTTAAACAATTTCCTTGCCTTCCTCAACTGTAAGACTTCCACCTTAGTAAATGTGCCTCTTTTTCTTTCTCTCCCTCCTCTTTTTAAGCTGATTTGCCTCTTGTAGCGCCTTGATTTCAGCTCTCATAAGCGTAGCTCCATGTACCATAATTTAAGCCCCCTTAGTAAGCCGATCAAATGCCTCGTTGATTAATGTAGGAGAACTATCTTAGTATTATATAATACGGTTTTTAAGATATGTAGTCTGGAATTCAAGCTCTATTACGTTCTGTGGCGTCTTTGGGGTCTAGATTAGCTTGTTTATAGGAGGTGGAGTTAGTGTCTTGAGTCTTAGATTAAGGTGAGAAAGAACGTTCTCAGGATTGTGTAGAACTAAGCTAGTTACTTGAAATCCACTCTTGATATTCTACTCTATAAATATAGCTTTGAATACCTCTTTGAATGTAGGAAGGAACTCAAGCTTAGTAATATGCTAAATTCTAACCTAAATAAGATTCTTAATCTACTTACCATAGAATGCCTTTAATAGGCTAAAACAGCTAACATCAAGAGGCTGTAGGATGTAAGATAAGTGTAGTAGTATATAGAGAGTAATAATACTATTATCCTAATAGTATTACTAAAATTGAACTAAAATGTATAACTCGTGGCTATCAAGAACAAGGAGTCTATATCACCTAACTATACGACCCTTTATATGCTTGTTAAAGTACTAAATCTACTTAAATCTAATCTTGTTTATCGTCTATCTATTCTTACTTAGTGTAATTACCTAGTCTTGTAGAAGTCCTGAGTCCTTGTACTAAGTAGAGAGGTAGTACTGTCCCTTGAAAATGATCAACAGAGGAAGTGCCTAACCACACGAGTTTATGCCTTGTATAATTGAAACCTACTCTCTATTTCCTGGCTGAGAAGTCTTTGGACGATTCCTTGACTCTAAGCTTGTAACAACTCTAGTAGTCGCAATAACCCTTATAAGAAACCTAGCTTCGTCGAAGTTATATATGTCCTCCTCTACAATCCTATATTTGGTAATTATATTTTGTACAAGCCTGAACCAGTCTCTAATAACCATAGGGTCTTTGTACTACGCTCTTTTATAATCGTACTTGCGGCCGAATTTCGTTTTGATCTCTATACAACGTTTAATAAAGGTAGAAGTCTAATTCTTGCCTACTAGAGGCGCGTCGCGTTCAGAGAGAAGAAGGTCTACCATTTCTCGAACAGCTACTAGCCGAGGTGGGAACCTACGCGAGTCTAGGTCGAGAATATATTTTATAATAGCTAGCTCCTCTTTAGAGGTGAGTCTTTAAGCATTAGAAGGAGTATCGCGTCGCGAAGGGATTCCGTGTATTCGGTCGTAGAGGGTTATATAAGGCACGTCGTAGGCTTTAACACAAGCTTGTATACTTCTTAAATGACCTGAATTAAAGGCTTGGACAGCTAAAAGAATACGACCCTCTTTATTAGAGGGTTGGGCTTGGTTGAGTGGTGGCATTTTGATTTTAAGTTGAGTGTCGCGTTTTAGTGTTCGAGTGATCGGCTCACCCGGGTGATCGGCTCACCCGGGAAAAACGTTATAACATAATTCTCCCAAAAAACCTTTTCATCAAACCCACCTGCCACTCGACAGAAAGAAAACAACCAAAAAAAAACTTTAAACAAGTAGACAATCTCATAGTTATACAACCCAAATTCCAAACTGTTTAAACTGTCCCGTTTCCCATATCCCCTTGAGCATGCATAAACCTTCCTCCCAAATCTGCATTCTATATTTCATTCCCCACCCCCCCCAATCACATATATATATTCTTCTTACAGCCCGAAAAAATCCCAATTTAACAACCAAAACGATCCTCCACTCCCACCTCCCCACCAAAAGTAAATTCAAATCGGTATATCCCTCCCCATCCCCAAAAAAACACCGAAATGCACCAGAAAAACCACTACCATGCTCGAAATCTCGGACACAAAACAAGAACCACAACCAAAAACAAATGAAAAGAGCAAAAAAAAAATAAAATGAACAATCTAACTTGAGTGGTGCTAACTCAACCACAAATGCCACAAAAAAACAGCCTCCTCCACTCTCACCAAACTAGGCCGGAAGATCAAAACCCCAGACTCCTTTTTTTGCGAAATCCACAACCGCCACCCAGACAAGAAACTAAGAAGGAAGCGCTTGAAAATCAAAAAGTGGCCAGCAAAAAGTCACAACCCCCGGGCTCCAAACCTCTCCAAACCAACCCCCTTCCCCAAAGAGAGAAGAACAACAACTCCGCGCTGAACCGCTTGCAAAAGCAAAAGAGACAAATGTCGACGATGAAAGCGTATCCAGTCTTGCCAAACACCGGACCGAAAAACAATGAGAAAAGAAGTAAATGGTTTATGCACCAACTCCATCAGGGGTATTCGCAAATATAAGAGAAGAGATGCGATTTCGAAGATTTCGACAAGATATAGGAAGAGAGCGCGCGGGAGGAGATATAGAATTCATTTTTCGGCAAAACGAAAAGATTGGTAAGCTCAATGAATTCTTCGGTTGCCCGGGGGGGAAATGTGTGCAACTCTCGCGACGTTTGGAATGAGGAATAGTCTAATAAATGACGAATGATGAGTTGATATATAATAAGCACAATGAAACGGTGCCGTATGTTATAGAATACACAAAGTAAATAAAGCTCCTGGTGACAAAAGGCTGGGAAGCGTATGTAGTCTGCGAAGTATCGGGACAGTAAATCGGTTCGCGAATAGGTGTTTGACCACAGAGAAACGTATCGTGACGTGGGCAAGTAATACTAACGACGAGTATTATCTCCCTGCCATGGTCGATCGAAGGGAGCCTGCGGTCCACGAGCATATGGATCGAACGGTGGATGTGGCCCCGCCGTGGAAGGCGGTTGTGTAGACGCAACCGCCTGGGTAGTAGCAGGTGCCTCCATTCGCAACGGAGGAAGGCTCTGTGGTCCCTGGGGTGGTCCAGGAGGATGAGAAGGTGCGTGAACCGGTGGAAGAGGCGCCGAAGCCAAAGGATGTCCAGTATTGTAAGACATGCCAGTAAATTCCCCTTGACCTGAACCCTCCAACCTCCTTCTCCTCGGTGGTCTCTCCACTAATGGCGATGGTTGAGATCCAAATCCAGAGGGTGGTCCAGGATGCGGTCGAGGAGCAGAAAACGAAGGCGTTCCACGCATCGAAAGCGGACTGGGTGGGCCCTGCATGGCAAGATGTCGCATATCAGGAGATCTAAAAACCACATCTCGAAACCTGTCTCGTTCACCTCGATAAAAATCCCGTTCCTGCTCTACTTCCTGCAACCTCCTTTCTAGATCTCTGGTTTCCTTCTGAAGACTCTCAATACTAGTGGACGCCTCTCTCTCTTTCTCTTTCCTTCGTTGACGAAATCGCGCTGAGGCTCCTGCGTTGCGCGCGCGCTTTTCGTCAGCTAACCGTGACGCTTGATGCACATCCACAGGTACCTGATACTGCCCCGACGATGTGGTGATCGTTAGGACTTGAATGGGATCGCTCGCTGACGTTTGTCTTGAGCTGCCAGCATTGGTGGAATTCAGGGAGCTGCCTCCCCCTGGAGTCTGGGGATCAGGAGCGCTGTACGGACCTTCTTGGGATCCTTGGTATTGCATTCCTTGCATTCCACCACCAGGTGTATTCTGCATCGAGGGTGCGAAAGTCGAACCAGGAAAATATGACGAGCTTGATGGTGCAGGTGCTCCCTGGCTGCCTTTGTGATAAAGAAATGAAGCTGGAGAGGTTTGCGCTGATGAGGGATTTTGGGATGAAACTGAGATGCTAGGACTTGCACTCTGAGATAAAGGAGGATGTCCGGAAGGATGCATAGTAGGCATGCTAGTACGTCGATCAACTGCTGGCGTGGTTGTCGGTTGAGGAAACCCGTATTGCTGTTGGTATTGAGCAGAGGGAGTTGGCACTGGAGATGATTCCGATGGTGCATTTCCTTCTGTTGCAAAGGCTCGTGTGCTTCTTGATGGCAAGAAAGGTGATCTTTGTGCATCGATAGTTGGAAGCCCTCTTCCACGGCCAGAACTAAGTGCACGAGATGGGGACCTTGGTGTAAGAATTCTTCGTTGTTGCGCATAAGGTGCATTATAGCCTTCTGCTGTTGGTGGTGTGCTTGTTGAAGCTTGTAAGCTAGGAAATGATGCTGCTGGTGTACCTGTGGAGGGACTAGGTCCAAGTTGTGAAATTCCCCCAGCCGACTGAGGAGATTCCGCAATAGAACGGCGACTTAATGATATACTACTATCGGGTTCAGATGGGTTTAGGATAGAATGGACTCCTAGATCTCTTGACGGGCCTGCATTTCGCCAATCCTCTGCAACTGGTGCTGGTTGAGTTGTCCGTCCTCTTTCAGGTGACGACTGTAACTGAGATCCTCGGCCATCTGGTGGTAGTCGATGCCTATCCGCTTGCCCTCCCATATCCCGCAAATCATCTCGAGTCTGAACAGATGGTAGAATTATTCTCTGACCATCGGAAGGCGACCGAGATGCAGGACGAGACGCAGAAGGTCTCTGCGACATCGAGTCCTGATCCTCCAACCCTGGATAGTCCCGAGGACCGGGACATTGACGTTTCCCACTTCCCTCCCAACTTTGCTGGTAGCTATGGAGCTTATGAACAAAATCAGCAAGTCGTTTTTCGAGGATTTCTGGCGATTGGATTCCCGTTAGTTTTGGTGGGGTTTGTGGCCTCTCGGTATAAGCAGAAAATGATGGATTTCCGCGCAACGGGCGGCTGTGAATATCTTGAACAGCCAGTGCGAATTGAGTTTTTGGGCTTGCCCAATAGGCTTCCCAGTAAGCGGCGAAATGGTCAGCGCTGAGAGCTATTTCGAGAAGGGTGGCTTTCTCGTCTTTGAAGTGTTCTTCTGATCAATGGATTGCAAGTGTCGTAGGCGGTGTCCAAGGAGTTTTGTCAAGTCAGTCTACTTGTTTCTTGCTGTGCGGTGAGTTGTTTGTGGGCAGGGATGTGAAGCAGAGTGAGTGGAAAGTTGATCAAGTCCGGTCAGGATGGCAGCTGCGGAGTTCGTTGTTTGGTATCGAAATGAACAGGTGATCGCTGAGACTCGCTGGCTGTCAGTTTCTGCGCATGCGAGGCATATGAATATAACCACTTCTTGCCGGTGAAGAAGGATGGTGGTGCAGGACCAGACGTACGGAGATGGAGAAGGTGGGGAGAGCTCTGGAAATCGAGGGTAGGCGGGCCACTCAGCAACAGCAGAACCAACACCACAGCGCGACTGGCTGGAAATGAGGATTTAAAGTGCGTTAAGTTAAGAAGAGGTCGAGTTTGCTGCGATTTTACAGGCCGACGAGGGACTTGTGGAATCTGCACCTCCGACACAGCAGTGGATGGCCGTAAATGTTTGTTCGTTGGATGACGCTTTTAGCTTTACGCAGTGCAGCTTTTTCGTTTCCACACACCTGCAGCTTTCTCTTGCATCGGGGACCCCCAAGCTTTTGGACCTTTGAAGCGTCCAAATTGCCAGTCCCACCCATTTGCCCACAGACCTTGAGAGGCCTTGGAGCTGCCAGGGGGGCTCCTTTGCCGTGGCAGGGCAAGCATCAGTGCCATTTCTCGCCCATGGAGATCAACCTTCGCAATAGAACAGGGTCCCCAGCGTTGGGCCACAACGGGTCAAGACCCAGGGCCCCTTGAGAGGAAGAGGCTTGAGGCCTGAAGAAGGTTGGCATGGCATGGCTAGGTGGGAGGTTGGGTGTCTGTACGGAGTAGGCTGGCCCAAAGGGTGTATGTGTGCCCTGGACGCTGGAGAGGAGGTCTGCATGGGCTGTTGCAGAGAGGTTGCCAAGCGAGCGAGCATTGTGAGAAATGATGCTGGAGTCTTTGACATGTTGTTCCAGCGTCCGTCCCTCTTCTCTTCTCCTCGCTCGCCCTGCTCGCAGCAGCACAGCAAAAGCAGAAGGCGACGAAAGTTGGTTGGGCGCTGATGTTGGTGGCCATGGGCTGCCACGCCCTGGGTATAGCGTCGCGGAAGGCGGGAGGCCGTGAACGAACAGTAGCTTGGGACCCTAGATCATCACGTTATCTGCTAGACTAGACTCGGCAACCAGTCCAGAAGGGGACCTGGCTCTGCCGCGGTTTTGCTTTCCTTGAGTGCTGGAAACAGGCTGATGATGATGGACCGGAGAGTCAGGGCGAGCTTTAATGACCGACTGGCGGTGACGACGCCTGAAGCCATAAAAGGACGAATTGGGGTGCCTATCTCTATGCGACTGGCATCAAGTTATGGTTGTCGTTTCTCCTTTGGAGCAGCCCTGTTCCCCTTTGGAGAATGGCCATTAAGAGCCTGTCATTATACCTATTGTCGCTATTGAAATCGCTAGAGGTGTCAAACTCGGGCCCGTCAAAGGGCTTAGTCGATGCCGAGAATCCTGCTTCGTAAACATCCAACTCAAATTCAGCAAAGTTTAGTTCAAAGCTCCTCGACACCGCCAAAAGAGTGACTACCGAAGTACCGCACTCCAAGAAAAGAAATGGCCTGTCATACAGGCAGTGCAGTATGCGCTACGGGCATAATGTACCCCGTGAACAACATCATGCCCTGCCCCGGAAACAAAATTCATCATCCAGGCGAGCGAGCGAGCGAGTTACGTTACGAGTTAGGGATACCTAGCGAGAGCGAGAAAGCAAGCTGCTGCAATCCACGCGCCTGCGAGGTAGTGGATTCAGGTGGTGAACGGCGAGCGTTGAGTTGGTTTGCCGAAGTTGTTGGTGTTAGTGTTAGTCTTTAGGGGTGGTCTTCCCGCACCACCACACGTTCTTGCCATGTATTTCCCTGCAGGCAGATACAGATTCAGATATTACCGTATAGTGTTTGTTGTTGGTGGGTGGATTGCAGTGCAGTGCAGTGCGGACCTCACACAATTGATACTGTAAGTATAGTAACTGCTGCTATCGCGCTGCAGGCTGCAATGAATCCCTGGGTAACTTTGGGGCGGGGTGATCGAAATGGCTGGTCTTCGGGCATATAATTGGTGGCCACCCAGATGCAGAGAGGATGCAGAGAGGATGCAGAGAGACGTCTTCGGCGCATCTATCACTGCTCGTGGACAGATGGATCGATACTGTACAGTAGCACCACAGAAAAAGCGAGCAGAAGGGTGCGTCACAATCCTCCAGTCTCCAGACCTCCACAAAATGGTCAGCGTGTGGCGTTGTCCCAAGTCTTGCATTGGCGGGTTCTTATTCAGGGGGGAACCTCGCTCCTCACAGCCACCCAATCCCCAATCACCTGGTTCGCAGGGGCAGCGGCGTTCACGGTTCACAATAAATGGGGGGGGGGACGGACGCTGGCTGGTGTGTTGTGTTCCTTCGAGAGCGGGCGGCCCTAAAACGTGAGCTTGGAAGATTTCGGCTCGCCATGCTTTGGGTTGTTGGGTTGACAGGCGACACTTTGCTGACAGCCGTTGCTTTTGTTTGGCTGGGGCTTCATCCGTACCGTACTCCGTAAAGCGTGAAACTGAGCTCTTCGCTGCCTTCTCCTTCGTCCTTGTCCTCCCCTCCATCCCAGCCCTGTCTCCCAGCCCTGCATAAGTGGTCCGCTTTTGCCTTTCCGACCCCCTTGACCCTCTTTCAAAAACTCCCACCCAGCAGGGTTTCCTCCTGTGCAGCTTCTGGAATTCAGTCATCTCATCCCAGAAGCCCACGAGGACCCCGGGTCAATCCATGCTCGCCTCTATATAAGAGGTCAGCTTAATTCTCTTCTTCCACCACTTCCCCTTAATATCTCGTGGCTCTGACAAGCGACGAAACATGTGAAAGCAGATGCAGCTTCCGCTCCAGGTTGGTTGCTGTGGTCGAATATTGCCTCCACCGCGAGATACGAATTGCAAATGATCCCCCAGTTATCCAAGCTTCACACCAATGCAAGCCAATTCATCCAATCCCCCGCCATGTCAGCGAAGCCAGGCAAGATGACTTGACCGTCTCGTAGGATTCCGAATATCCACACTTCAATCCAAAGCACCGGTGTCTGCTGGGCGGCAGCAAGATGAGCTGCAGGAGTGGGTAGTCCACTGGTGCACTGTTATTTTGTGAACTTTTGGGTCCAAATGTGGAGGTCGGCTCCGTCTGGAATTTCCAGAACGCCTTGCGATGCACCGGGAACCTCCTGTTTGGTTGAGTCCTCCGAATATGGCTCCTGGGTTCGTGCACGAACCGTGAAAACGATTTCCTGATCAATTGCGCAAAGGTTTGCATCACCTTTCTCCCATTGCTCTGTCGGTCTCGAATAACAAAAGATGCCATTCAACCACACCACGCGTCGTGTATTCCTTGCTGTGCCACTGACAAAGTAGGTTAGTTGGCCGTTCATTCCCGCCAATCCGTCGTTGAGCGATACAGTACACAGTTTAGCGCAAAGCGTAGCTAGCGGCCCAAAATTGCATCATATGATGAATTTGTTGTTGATCCAAGCTTAAAAAAGGCATGTTCAATTCGAAACGCATCCTAACCCCTGAGACCGTACGAACCGCTTCCCCACCCACCATGGCACTGGACCTTCTGGGGAAGTTGTGGTCTTTGATAATCTGACAGACTTTGAATATGAAAATCGAAAACCAGAACAGTAGGATTGGAGCTTGATTAGTCCAGTATGGTCTCGTTACGAAGTAGGCGAGCATCAGCATGAAACAATAACTGACTTGTTAAATTCATTCTTCCCAGTTCAGTAATAGATGACCCCGTCCATTGGAACTTTCCAATCCAAAAAGAAAGAGGCAATTCCCGCCGCTACCCAAAAACCTGTTGCCAAGATCTTAAGTCTAGGTCCACTTCTCGAGGATCTCTCTTGCCTTTGGCCGTCGCCGGGTCGGCCGTCCAAGGGATGCCCTAATTGAGTAATTATGCACGCCATATCGTTTCCACGCCGAAGCTGATTGGGAGGGTGTTTCCAGTGAGGGACTCCATTGAAAAACAAGGATATGTACGTAAGTAAGTGCCGCCCACACTGCAAGAGTCCGAATCCATCAAGGCTGCAGGAAAAACATGTCTCTCAACCGACGAGCGGGATGGTGGGCAAGGAAAACAATCTGAGAAACGTAGTTGAGGACTTTGGTTCAAACTACCAGTGTAAAGATTTGACTTTCTTCAGCACAAAGGGCTGCATACTGCAGGTGCCCCAGTAAGGAGAAGGGCTGCTGCAGAGATTGGTACTCCGTACATGAATGAGATCGACATTGAGAATCCAGACTCCACAGGGAAGTAATTCGAATCCGCTCCACGAGCCATACCTACAAGAAAAAAGCGGCCTTAAATTTCTAATACGTTGCTCATACCACGTAGTGCCAGAATCAACGTCGTTGGTTGTCGGTGACTGCACCTTTAAACCCTGTATTAACTCTACTCGTACTGTACTCTCCCCCCCCCTCCCCCCTAAGCAAAACGTAACGCGCACGGCAATTTTCAACCAAAATTATCCTGCACTCTACATATTGTTTGGGGGGGGGGGGGGGGGGGGGGAAAAGGGTAATAAGACTAGTATGTTGAGAAAAAGAAGGTGGTGAGGGGTCAATGAGTAGAGTAAATTCAGAATTTTTTTTTGTAAAGAAAATATAAAGTTTATGGTTTTTTCTCTTGAGTTGGTTTCTTGTCATTCACCACAAATGGAAGAGCTGAGTTGGCTTCTACGAGTAGACCAGGAACACAAGGTCTTGTCATGCCAACATTAGCCGGTAATTTCATTTACGAAATTCGTGTTCAGTGCAAGCGTTCATGCACGAAGGCTTCGCTCGCGAACTTCAAGTCTTGAATTGTTTTGAACGCCCAGAGCTTTTTGTGCTGCGCTCAACTCGTTTGCTCAAACTTGCGCGCTCTCAGCGTTCCGAACGTTGGAAAGTGATTTCCCAAGCGCCGGAACGGCCATCCGCGTCATTTTAGAGTCAACCCAAGCTGTTGGTAATTGTGGGAAGCTAGCGCCCTAGTAGCCTTTCAGCCGTTCCTGAAAATCCGCTTTCTAAAACACAACGGCCCGAGGCTAAATTCATCCGGGAGGGTTTCAAGAGCTTAGAATCATCTCTCTGCCTGCCATCGCCGATGTGATTGAAAAGCCCAATCATTTCAAGTTTCTCGAAATCTAACCGACTTGAGGAGCCGCAGTCGATCTGGCGGTTCAAGGAACAGAGATTCGCTTTTGTAGTCCGATAGGTTGGAGTTCGTCCAGTATTTTGCCTGACAAAAGAAAACAACAACTGAAGGAAACCGTGAAGGCTCAACATTGCATCATTCACGCCTCAAAATAAAAATAAGAAAGTTTTCACAAGCTGGACCTCAAATGCTGGACATCCGAGCCGCTTTGTCAAAACCAACAAAAATGGGATGAGGCGGGAGCCATATGCACGATTGGCCGCAATGATTGGCCTCCCACGTTCCTTCTCTAAACCCTGCCCAAGAAGAAATTGGCGAATGCTGGTGCATGCATATTTCCTCGATAACGGACGTGCAGTTTGGAACGAAAACAGTCATGTGGCTCTGCCAGAAATACGTGTCGCAACCAAAGACCCCTAAGATCACCCGCGCCGCAGAAACACCCCCCAAATCAATATCGTGAGAAAATGCATGAAACCCGCTTTGGAAAACAACCTTATTTAATTCGCCTCATTTAGCGTTTGATAGGCGAATAGCATGTTGATCCTGTGCTCTGAAAATAGTTCGAATCCTGCCCATCAGGCAGCTGAGCTGAGGCTGAGAGCTCTCTCGGTATTTGTAAGATCAGCAACCTCGCCATTTGGAATTCTGATCTGATGCGATGTACAGAAAGTGGACGTCACTCGGAATATTGATTCAATGAAGTGAGCTCTCGTGGCTTTGCACATGTCCTTTCTTCAGGACGATGGTCCGACCACCACGCAGGGCACAAGCGCTGTCACTCGTTGACTTGACATAAGTGCCGAACAGCGGTCTGCCGGCTTGCTTCCTCTTCGAAACCCGGTATGCAAACAATTGTGCGTGAGGCGTTCTTTCACGCATTCGATAGCTTTGAAGTGATGAGATAGCGCTTAAGCAGGTGACCTATGCATGCATGCGCGACGATACGGAATAGATGGGTTATTTCTTAGCCTTCAATTGAGTGAAGAAATTTCGAAGAAATTTTCCCCACAATGAGGCAGAAATATCCCTGTCTAGCCGCAGATGCGGTGAAGTGTGAATTGCGCTCCTTTTCCCCAAATCTAGCGGTCAACGTTTTGCACTTCTGCGTTGTTCCGATACGAGGTTGCAATCGCGTTCGAAATGTCACGAATTTTGACCTTTGGGGCCCTGCAATTTGGCGTAAGGAGAGATGATATCTCTGCTGTTTCAATTAGCCTCCTCTCTCTAGATGGTTGAACGACCACAGCGCTGCTGCATGCAGGAACAGCATCCAAACTTCGACCGAAAGCCAGGTAATGATCCAGTTTTCAAGAGGGTTGCACAGTGTCATATAAAAGTCCGGCAGTTCCTAAAGCCTTTGGCGAGGATGGTCTTGTCGCAAGTTGTGATTTGCATTCTTGCGATAGACCAAAGACGCGTTGACAGAAAACCCCATTTCCGGGAAGCTGATGTATGCCCCCCGTCCATTCAACCCATAAAGTTTATACCATCAAGGGAAAAAAGTATCAAAACGTCTTCCAGGGCAGCGCTCAACAGGGCAGCACCTAGTATTTGTCCCCAGACTTCTGAGCTGAAGTGACGTTCACCGAAGAAACATGCCATGCCTGCTCGGAAACCCGCCTCCTGGCAAAAACTCAAAAGTATGGAGATGATAATTCGGAAAGAGAAAACCGGTCCGTGGGATGGTTTCTATTTTGTGTTCCCCGGTGCTCGCATGCAGAATAGGCCTGGTTATTGAAAGTCAAAGTGGGATGTCGAGGAGGCCTTCCGTCTTCAAAGAGGGGTAACTACAATCAATATCAAATCGTCAGTCAATGCGGGAAGTGGAATTGGCCGGGAAGGGACGGCTTCAGGGAGGAGATAACGAATAACAAGCAATTGGCTTACCAGATTTTCAGGTCCTACGTATCCTCCGCATCAAAGGACCGATGCGTGCCATATGGCAACTCTCCGATTCGATGCCATTACCATCCGCCCTCAACTGTACTTCGCGGAACATTCTGCATCGCCTATGGACTGCAGAAACACCTTCATCCATAGGCAAAACTCTCTGGAAATATCCGCCCACCACACCCACGCGAGGGGACCAGATCTCGATGAAACCATATCCGCATGGCATCCAAGAACTCGAACCAGTGGGAGAGCGATGGAGAGAATTGTAGAACGCGAAAACATCAATAGACAGACTTAAGGAAGTCCGGGCCGCAAACCGAAAACTCGCAAATGACAGACGACTTCCACTCGAGATATATCGCGACGAGTCCTTCGCAGGTTCGTAGACGTGAGGTATTTCTAATCATTTGTCCGAGGAAGTAATTCTAAACACCAGGTGAGTATAGAAGAACTGGAACAGTTGTTGCGAGTCCCTGGTCGAGGATATACATCGAATTCTTGAGGCTGAGAAGAGGAAGTTGTGGTTCGAAATAATTGAAGGAAGGAAAGCACCACCACCGTCACACGCGGGCCTCGCTTCCGCCGCGGGGTGCCACCAAACCCAACGTAATGGGCTCCCCCACCAAACAACAACACCAGAAACTTCCCTGGTACCATTACCTCGTCTCCTTTTTCCAAAACAAAACCACCAAAACTCCTCCAATC
The DNA here is from genome assembly GCA_001399465.1 of Hymenoscyphus scutula. Classification (NCBI taxonomy): domain Eukaryota; kingdom Fungi; phylum Ascomycota; class Leotiomycetes; order Helotiales; family Helotiaceae; genus Hymenoscyphus; species Hymenoscyphus scutula. The sequence continues at coordinate 25,359 of LKTO01000170.1, forward strand.
TCCTCTAAAATGTCAGAAATCCAGAAATGGACCGTCACCGAGCCATACCTCAATCTCCACTGTGGCTTAGGTGAGGCGCCCTACTACGAGGCCGTGCGGAACACCCTCCGTTTCGTTGATATCAAAAATAAACGTCTTCACACCGTCGATCTCTCCCGCGGTCCGGAGAGTCTCAAAACAGTCCAATTCGATGTCTCGGTTGGTATCACAGCCGATATTGAGGGCGTAGATTCTGCAGAGAAGATCATTGTCGGTGGCAAGAGTGGGATTTATTTCCTGGAGAGGAAGACGGGGAAGTTGGAGTTGGTGAAGAAGTTTCACGAAGAAGAAGGGAAGAGTGAGAGAATTCGAAGTAATGACGGGGCTGTTGATCCGGCCGGACGATTTTGGGTTGGGGCTATGAATGATTTTTGGATTGGGCCACCGAAGGATGAAGGTTGGTGACATTCTTTGATTCATGGGAGATTCCGGGAGGGCTCTGATATTGGAAGTTTTTTTTAATTCCTCTCACAAAATTTCATTTCTCGTGCTTTAAGATAATGCAGGGGAAAAGGACTGCTCGAAAGTTCTTTTACAAAACAATATATATCTTCTGAAATCGTACTAACTGCAAATAGGCACATTATACCGTTTCAACAATGACCTAACCCTCCACCCAATCCGTTACTCCCTCACAATTCCCAATGGCCTAGGCTGGTCCAAAGACCTAAAAACGATGTACTTCACCCACTCAACCGAAAAACGGATCATAGCATTTGACTACGACCTAGCAAGCGGAGACATCACCAACGAGCGCACCTTCTGGAAGCACGATGGTAACGGAGACCCAGATGGTTTCGTCATGGACGTAGATGGCTATTTCTGGCAAGCAATTTACGGCGAAAGTCGAGTTTTGAGAATTTCACCCGAGGGCAAGGTGGTGGGTGAGATCAAGTATCCTACGAGGGCTATTACTTGTCCTGTTTTTGTGGGTACGGAACTTTGGGTTACGAGTGCGGAAGAGGAGGATGAGAGTCAGGTTGAGAGTAAGAAGTATGGGGGCGGGGTTTTCAGAGTTGATGTTGGGGTTAAGGGGGTGGGTGAGTTTAAGTTCAAGATGAATCAGTAAACGGGTATAGGGCATTTCAATATTTTTCAGTAGAAAGGAACCACAGAAAAGAAATCCATAGACTCTACAAAATTGAGCCTCCCTGATTGTCCTAAAGTGGGACAAAAAGATTTTACCTTAATTGAAATGGTCGGGAACGATATCCCATAAACATTACTATTATCTTTTGCATTCAAGCCCAGGCAGTTGAGGTAAAAAATCATCTGCACCTCCTTTGCTTTCAAAGTCGAGTTGTTAAAGAGTCAGGACTGAGAGTGAGAGAAAGCATCAATTTCCATTCAACATCAGCTCTTCGTAAATTTCAATATCACTATGCCATGATCCATCCATATTCAGATTGTATCTTAACAGTAAATCTCCCCTCCTCTCCATAGGGAATTCTCCCTTTTGCCACAGGCTGTCAAAAGATGTTATAGAAATCAAGAAAACATTCATGATTGACCCCTCATTCATATCCTGAGAAGTCAAAAAATGATTTTAAGAAAAGGCAAACCCAGACGTTAGTTTTTTTGAGCGTACTCATTTTAGGAAAATTCCTACTACTACTACTACTACTACTACTACTACTAGAGGATCTCCATCATATCCTCTCCTCTCAACTCAAAAGTTTGTCCTCCCTTATTCAAACTTACTCAGTTCCTGAGGGTTTTCTCAGCGAACAATCATGACTCATTTGTTGCTCAAAATCCTCATTGTTTTGATCATTATGAATAGTTCAGTTCCATATTCATGGCACCTTATGCAACACGAGTCTGCTTTATTAAATGTATTGTTTTATTCCTTCTTTTTAGTTTCGCTAGATATCCGAAGATGCGTGGCCCATAATTCCTGCTGGCGTTTTGCTATTATCCCACCCCAAGCGAATACTTAATTTGGCGAGCCCGCCCCTGAGAAGAATATGTAAGCTCAAACTACGAGAGGCGTCTGGTACTGTCAGGATATAAACCTAGATAAATTAACGAGCGAACAATAAATTAGATGCTAATGGTACGCTCAGCACCTTTTTTTTGTTTGGAGTTCTTCCACAATGTTCTTATATATCCCAAAGCTGCATGCCTTCATTAGGGTAATAGCTGTTGATGGCAATTTCGCGGTCCCAAAAGCGAAGTTCGGAATTCAGAGGTGAACGGAAAAGCTACCAACAATGAAAAAGGATCCACCCAAGCCCTCTTTTACTTATAAACTAGCCCTCTTTCATCTTTTCAAGACCGTTATTGCATATTGCGAATCTCTAGGGCCATGGGAATATAGCGATAGCGGTTTTGAGGTTTCAAGAACGATTATAAGTTCCTTCAGGGGCTCTATCGACGAGGACGAGTTGGAATCCCAACTTGGTTCTAGGATTCCGAACAAAACTTCAGCACGTATTTCCTCTATTTCTTTAAAGTGTGGTGCATGAATTGATGCTTAAAATTGAGACGAATGGTCACCAATATTTAATCAATCAGCACCTAGCAAGGTACTCTTGAAGTAGCTCCGGTTTTGTTTACTTAGAACTGTTTCTAGAATGGGTTCTTAATTATAGCAACGGAGCTCAAGACCCGTAGTGGGAGAGCGTTCACAATTGTTCTCCTAGTCCTAGGGTCCAGTCTGAGGGTCTTGAATTTTGTGGACTATTTGGTAGTTCTCATTTAACTGGCTTTCGGATTCTGTCCTAGGAGAAGAACCAGCCTAGGAAGAAATATTTATTTCCAAAAAAAACATAACAAAACAAGGAACTGAAGTTGTCAGAGTAGTGGTATAGGAGCCGGAAAGCTTGAGCGATTGAGAAGAAAAGGCTCTCCCAATGCAGAGAACCTATTGTGAAACCTTTCCATTTGTCAGCTCCGCATCCCAAGTTATAGTAATGAAATGACGCTCTTGAAGTGGCTTAGATTCGGATGAGGATGTGAACGAAGTGACTATGGTCAAAGTTTCGTGCTCCTAGGTTTGTGTTCTACCCTACGAGCTGTGTGACATTATTCTTTGATGCAATGATAGTCTCAGATCTATCTTAATCTACGCTAAATAAATATACTCTGGACTTGTACTCTGCACGTCGAAATTTTAGGGGTTGATTCTGCCGAACTGTGCTCTCAATTACTGTACTATACAGCAATTGAGAAAGCTGCCACGGGCAAAATGACTAGACAAGTATGTGCCCGTAGAAGTAAAATACTTGTATTTCGAAAATTCAGTTTCTCCCAATCATGTGACTCTACTTCTGGCTATAATCGAGGGTGTAATAGCTAAAAGTCATTACCTTACTTGTACGTCACGATTCAAAGTTTTCCTTCAAATAATGCTTCTTCTTCATTGCGTACATTTCTTTATGTTTATATTGAAATTAAGGATTTCTGAGCTCACATAAGAAAATCAATTAAGTGCGCCTTGCTGTTGTGGGGCGTATATAAGAATATAAATATTACCTAGAACTTCTTATCTTCAGTAACCCCACACAACGCTGTACTAGAACAAAATTATGAAGCGTAAAGCTTGCTCTTTTTATTCGAATCAGCAAGTTTATTGCGGAAGGTTTTTTATTGAGTGTCTATCTATTGCTACTTGTATGCGCGCATGCCGACTACTGGTGTAAAAAGTGGGGTAAGTCGGAATTTATTGTCGGTCACTATTTAGCCAATTTCCCCTACCGAATTTTTTTTCCTTCTGGAATTTTACTGTCGTGAGAAGCCAACGTTACATGTAGCATGATTTATTATACTGCCTGTTCTAAATTGCAGCGGCTGAATCAGAATTCTCTGGTATCTCTAGCCAACATAAATACTTGTCCTAGCCTCTAGGGAAACAGCAAATATCCCAATCGATCTCATAGTTCATTAAAAATTACAATCCACACCCACTTAAATACAAACTCAAGTCAGAAGAACCAATATGACTGATGTATCGCTCTGCACCCGCCCTCACGATTATAGCTCGTCACATGGCTTCACGGGCCACTTCCAAGTCAACAATGCCACCAACAGCAAATACTCTAACCTATACCTTAACCCACCAGCAAATACCGACTGGGGAATTGCTACCTTGACTTCTGAACCCCAAGAGAGTTGGTGGATGGGCGGAGGTCTCCACTACATGTGCGCTCGCGCCGCCTACCTGGTGAAAGTCTCATCCCCTCCTGGTCACTCGGACATCTGGACTGGGGTTCAAATCAACATTTACGATAGTCTGACCGGACAAACGCCAGTTTTTATGCTTACAGAGTGGAGCGCTCAACTGGTGTTCAACATCACCAAAGCCTTCTACGTGGAAACTTTGTCTAAACCTTTGAGTTTAAGTGTTAAAAATCCTGGATCCTATTTTGGTACGTCTTGTGTCTCCCTTGCCCTAGCGGCAGATTGGACTTTGATATAGGACTAACCTATTTTGAATTAAGCTTGCACAAGTGATAATGGGGACATCGGTGTTCACTACCGGCTGAGTAATGCAACTGCGTACTCGGGTTGTGAGGATATCTTGTTCAATCTTATCGGGGCTTGAACTATGCCAGTGGATGATTTGGGTCCTCAGAGGTGGGATTTGGTATCAATTTGAGAATGTGCACAATCACGAATATTTGAACTAGCCAGTTGCACAAGATAACGATCTTTCAAATGCTAAGAGCGATCAAATGTTGATGGAGATATATGAAAGGGATCTGTGGGTTAGATTGCAAAGCTTTTAATTTGACATTTCCTTTGAGCACTGAACGGTGGTAGGACCCAATCGTGACTCGGATCGCCTTTCTTTTGACGTCTTTCTCAGTGCTGTCTTGATTTCTCTCCAAATCTTGTGAATCTTGTCGCAGAAACGCCAAGTGCTCCATGAGTACCTGTACATAGAACAATAGACTCGTCAACATATTGTATTTTTGAGAAAACATTGGCCTACGCAGAACGGAGCATTTCCGTTACGTTGCCTCTCGTCACATTTTCGCATTAGGCTATCTGCAGCGACTTCTGCTAGGCACAGCAACCCAATACATATTTTGTAGAAATTACCACGAGGAATTAAAGTTTATAACAGTGTAGGGAAAAGGTCAACTATCGTAGTTTTAAGCTAGTTCTTGAAATACAAAACTAACTGTAGTTCCTGCTCCTTGAGTAGAACTATAGTTGTAAATCGAAGAACGTAACTAAGGAAACTACGATAGTTTTACTAAACTAACCCCCTAGATGGCTGTAAAAAGGAGGATATATTTAGTCTAATATAGAATTTAATCTTCCACTTCCTAGGCTATATCGGCGTCCATCGTTGGAAAGAGGATCGTCGTATCTAGAGATACACAGAGAAGTGCAATAAACCTTGTATTCGTCGGTTGGTAGGGATTTGCGAATAGCTTTATATTCTTAGCGTAGAAACGCCGAAAACTCGTGCTGGCGGAGGTGATGGTTGATAATCGGCTGCCTAGAGTTGAAGTCACGTGTTCTTGTTAGAAAAGGCGGTGTTCTCTCAGCTAATCAGAAGGCTTAAAACTGCCGATACTAGCCTAAAGAGGCTAAGTATTCCCTTCTTTTGAGCCCCCAAGAACATAGATATTATTAAAATCAGCATAAAAACTATAAAAATCATATGTTATATATAGTTTAAACTACGCAGTTTTACAGGCTAAAACTGAACTAACTACAGTTTTAGGAATCTATTCTAGAACTACGTTAAAAAAGAGGAAAACTAAATAAAAGCTACTTAGTTAAGTACTATACAAATTCCCTATACTTGGGCAAGTATTTAGTGAGGGCCCTTAGCTAATTTTCAGCTCGTTTTTCGCTTATACTCAATACCCTCCTTTTTACTACTGTTGGCTGTGTATGATACAAATATAGGTGTAATTATATATAAACTAGTAGAAATTGAAGCTATTTATAAATTCTATCCTTAGAAGTTATTATCCCTACTATGCTTAACTACCTTTTCTAGAGTATTTCTAAGCTCTATTATCACCTTATCTATTATACTCTAGGGTACTCTTATCTACTCCTCTATCCACAAACGCTTAAGATGTGCCTTATTTCTTGGTTAGACTTTTCTCTTCCTTAACTGTTGTCTTATATACCTCCAAATCTGCTCTATTAGGTTCATATCTAGTAACTAGGGAGGGTGAAGGAGCCGCTAAATGGAATAGTAGAATAATACCTCTTTAGTTACCTTGTAGCTATGAGGGCTAGCATTATCTATAACTAAATGTATAATCTTCCCTCTCCCTATCTTATGTAGTTCCTTATACTAACGGAACAACTTTAGCTTAAGAAACCCCTTACAAAGCCGGTACCAATCCACCCCCCCTTTACCACTGTCCCCTCTCTTATATGCCTGTTTATCAAGGTAATTGTATAGTTGCGCCCTCTTTCTAGGTATAGCACGTCCTTTACTTGCCCAGTAGTCCCCCTTCGCCTGTTCTAGCCAGTTGAACTCTCTTTCCGCGTGGTGTAACCATTGTGCGTTGGCCTCGGCTAAATGCTTCTCTGCGTCCTTGACTTCTTGTATTGTTTCTGGGTCAAATATGTGGTGAGGACCTTGACGAGAACCAAGGCAGATTGCGCCAAAGAACTGACCATCTGAGTAGCCCTTTACTGTCTCCGTTCGTACATCCTTATAGTAGTACTCGTCCTACTTTTGCCAGCACCGATCCAGTCTATCGTCGAGTTCCATACGTAGTGCCGTAGCATCCATGAATATAACTTAAGAGATATCTATCTTAAGGAGACGTTCTGTATATTTAACATGCGTTTCTATAATTTCTAGGGTAAGTTTAGGCTTCCACCCCTCTTATATAAAGGAATAACCAGCGTTGTATAAGATTTGTTAAAATAACGATTCTGAGACATTCTTACGCTTGTCTGTGTTGCCCTAGAGACCAAGCTCGCAAAGGTGTGTAATATTCGTCTTCCGCTGCTCGTCTCTGTTATTTATAACCTTATCGATAATACGTTTACATAACTCTGGGGTAACTTTGCGTGGTTGGCCTGAACGAGGTCTATTCTGGACGACAGAGGGTACTGTAAGGCGTTGACCCCTTGAATTCCCGTTCCGGGTACGAGAAGCGTTCTCTCGAGCCCTCTTTCTTATCTTCTTAATGTTTCATTTAGGTAATAATTACCTTACTTAGTAATAGACTTTTAGTTTAAACCTTAGTCTGTTCTCGCCTAATTCTGGAATATTCGATCACGTGAACTAGAATATTCTAGTATCTCTATTGATTTATAAGCACTTCTATTATATTTGTAATCTATAGAACCTCCTAGAATCTCTCTAAGGAGTACATATAGACCTTTACTGTCCTTATACAGTTCTTGACCACTTATACTCGGCTACCCAAAAAAATACCCCGCACCCTATTAAATTCTCAACTACTATTTAATGTACTATTCTACTAATTTATTAGCGATTCATATAGTAAATAGGTGCAATTATACATGAGATTTAGGACTACAAATTGTACTCTACAGAATTTTAGATAAAAGTAGTTAAATTATTAGTATTTTATATACTAGCCGCCTGCTGCGATACAGGCCTTGATTCTTGAGGGCATACTCTGATATAAAACGTTAAAGGATTCCTTATCTAGAGTATCCCACGCTGCTTGTAGAGCACTTTCAAGCCTTTGTCTTGAATCCTCACTTATAGATTTGTCTACAGCTATCTCTGGGAACATCTCATAAACCCTCTTTTTGAGCTCCTACTAAATATGCTCAATTAGGTTCAAGTCAGGGGAGTAGGGCGGCCAATCCACCACTATATCGATGCCACGCTTAGTAAACCATGCCTTAACCTTCCTAGCAGTGTAAATAGAGGCATTATCTTGTATAAACAAGTACCTAGGATCCAAGGTCTTATACGTAGGCCCGACTTCTGCCTTGAGGACCTCCAGGTAGGACTCTGTACTATACCTATGCTTCTTAGACTTAAAATCACGGTCTATAATATAGAGGTTAGTTCGTCCGAGGTCCCAAAAGCATCCCCAGACTATAACCTTTATATTCTTCTTATAATTATAGGTTTGAACCATATCTTGTGCCTATTTATTCTACTGTGAGGACCAGAAGACCCACTCGTCTCTTTTACCCTGCCCTCTCTTAACAGAGCACTTATCGGACCATATATGCATCCTCCATTCCTCTACGTTCCTGCCTCTATTCTTTAAGTACTAGGCAAGGCGTTTGGCTGCGTTTGTTACTGTAAGAAAGGGCCAGCGTCTAGCACGCTAATTGGTGATGCCATTGTCCTTGAGAATGCGCTTAAGGATTGTACGCGAGCATTCGAGGCCGCAGTCCCTTAAAACGTCGGCATAGGTTGCTTTCGGGTTGAGTCGTACGTAGCGTAGGATATGTCGTTCGTCTGTCCCTGTATATGACTTCTTCCTAGCTGTACGAGGTAGGGACTTTCCTTCGTTGCGCAATTCATCTTGGTAGATAGTATTCTATATGGTGGTGCGGGGCAGTAAAAACTCCCCTACAGCGCCTCGTTGTGTACCGCCAGTACAAGAGAACCCTATAATACAGCCTCTCTGGTACGGAGTCAAATGTGTCTTAGCTTACCGGTTGCCAGATATGACGCGTAAAGAAGAGTGTTGAGGTAGCATATTATTGTAGTTTAAGAAGAGAAGTTAGTGGTCGACGCGCCGGAAAACGCGTTTTATGCCGAGTGGCCGAGTATAAGTGGACCCTTACTGTAGTTAGAAACTAAGTCATTTTTATAAGTCAATTTTACTCTTTTGATTCCCGGTGTACTTAACAGTCATCTGACCATCCTACTTCCACTGTCTCTATATACTTTATATATAGTCTATAACCTTTACCTCTTACACTTAACACCACTCTCTGAAATACACACCCATTCTGGGTTAGGTTGCACCCATAAGAGTGACTCCTCCTTGTTGGTATTCTGTCTAGATCTGCTGATAATTTAGATGCGTTGCTAGATGGGGCATTCCCTGCTCGTCGTCTTAGGTATACGTAATACACGCTCCTTTGATTTTCTCGTTTTTTTTGCCATGTTGGTGTGGTGGTTGTAGAATAATTGAGAAGTGTTCAGTAGGTGTTTATATGGTGATCGCTTCATTTTGGTGCTAAAAAAGTGGTGACGAGCTAAAGGACCCTCACTAAATACTTGTCCAAGTACTAGTTTACAAAACATCATAGGTTACACATATAGTATCAGTTTTTACTCACATTGCTGTGATCTTATCCATAATGGATATTCTAAAGTAACTGCAAAATGAAAATGCGACCGAAAGCCAAAGTGGGGGGAGATTTACTACCACGGGAGAGAAGTACCATTAGTACAGTCGGTGCCGGAAAGTCTGAGCCATTTACGCGAACCCTACCAGGTGGTGTACTCGTTCGTGAGAATATAGTTCGTGCTTGCCACCACTAAAAGACAGTAACCAAGTACGATATGTGTGCGAGTAAGGGGTCAATGAATACATACGACTTCTTACTCTAACCTAAATCGTTTTTTGGAGTTTATTTCCAGCTTTTCTTTTCGGCGTTGCAGTGTTCTAAGCACTAAGTATATTCTCACGAATGAGTACACCCCCTGGCGCCCCACCAAAAATCGACAATGTATCTAGTTTGCGAGAACCTGTAACTCTTTATATAATTACTTAAAATTTTATTCCTCTTGTATACTTTTGAATTAACTACCTTCTTAACCATTCTATATTAGTGCATCGTGTTATAAACTTAATCTTTTAAAGGAGTTATCGCGATTTTATAAGTATACTATTTCTAGAGGCGTAATTAAGCCTTTTTTAGTATAAAATACTACCTTTTTAAAGTACTTTATTTTGTAAATAGTTTATTCTATACCTTACATTTTGTACCTTAATCCTAATATACAGAAAGAAAGGAAATACTAAGTTTAATAGATTCTGTTGAAAATAACTTAGCATTCTACACCTCTTTTATATTTTATTGTTAGGTGTTATCCCCTTAAGTGCCACCAGGATCAATTTGACCGTGGGGCCTTTTCTACGGAGGATTTTACTCAATAAATCTTTATAAAAACAATATCAAACTTCATACCGACCATCTTTAAGAGGTAAGCAGCTACTCTATCGTTTTTTTCCCCAACTTTTCTTGTCTTTTCGCCCATTGCGGCTTTATTAATTGTGCGCACGGTCCAATTGATCCTGATGGCACTTGAGGGGATAAGAGTTTTAGTGTAAAAGGGGCAAATGGCTCAGACTTTCCGTCCAGTACTATAGGCTCTTAGAGTAGACTATAGCAGATCGAAATTTTTTTGAAAACTCTCATATCACGAACCTACCTTTCTTCTTGTAGGGATACCCTTTGAGCAAGGTAGACAAAGAGAAATGATAGCTATTGGGACTTTGTATATAGGGCGCCGATCCGTGACGTGACCGAGCTTCCACGACCCCTTTAACAACACACCTACTTTTTGCATCATAAGCAGAATTTTCCTTTCTTTCAAAGGTCACTATTCAACAATACGGCCCAGTCATTTTCTTTTCTCCAAGCCGCCTTTCAACGAGACAGCCGAATAATACGACGATACAAAAGTTATCTATGGAATTTGGGTGGCAGTGTTGAAGGGACGGATGGCCCAGCCGGGCTCGGCATCTAGAATTCCATGAATTATCTATAGAGTATATACACATTCCACTTAAAAGAAGTCATATGGAACTATCCAGGATGGAGCCAGTATCCATGGAGGGATCAATGGATATCCAGAAACGTGATATCCACGTGACCTTCTGGAAAAAATAGTCCATGGATTGAGCTTTTGAATGCTTAAACCAGATGCTTTTTAAGCGAGCTTATATGTGGCTCGCTAAATTCATACCCTGCTCATAATCACTTCAGATATTCCAAGATTCTAGAGAAAATTTCTCTTGAAAAATCCATTCCATTTAAAGCTTGTCCGAGATGATTCTAGAGCGATGCCATCCATCGATGGATCCCTAGAAGCATCTTCATACGCCGAGCCCTGTGACCTAGCAAGAGGCATATCAATTGTACTCTACTATCCGTCTTATTGTAGTGGTTTCTCAGGACGAAGCGCTCTTCGGTGGGGGGCATCAATGACGAGCATAGCCGTTATATAACTTGTGGGTGTCAAACCAGAACACGTGGAATTGTCACTATCAAAGGTCACTGGACCAGGCTATTCCTAAAGTCCAACTTTGTGTATACATAACCCCTTAGATTAGCACGACCCCATATACCCTGGGAGCTCCGCACGTTTTCATTATACTCGCCTTGACTTCCGCCGGTCGTAAACAAATATTATCATCCTCATCATAGCTAGCGGCCGGCTGGATAGAGACATTCCCTCTTCATAGATTACTTACATTACTAATTACACTGCTTAATCCCAGTGTATTAAATGAGTAGAGTAGACTAGAGTAGTAGCTGCTACTCTACTCTACTCAACACTACAAGGGCCAATATGTATTGAGTGCCAGGCCGTGCACTGTTCCTCACCAAACGGTGGCACTCAATACATATTAGCCCTTGTACTCGAGTACTACTCAACACTACTCGAGTACTACTCAAGTACTACTTGAGTAGTATAGACTGATTCGGACCGACCTTTAGGAGACCTCGGGCCTAGTATTAGTAGACGTGTATAGAGATCGATGAAATAATTTTAAAGTTTAATTCTTTTTTAGAAAACAAAGAAAATAAAAGTTTAGAACTTTTATAATTAGTAGTTAGGAACCTCTTACTTTCTAGTACTATATAGCTACTTTTTTACCTTATAATAATACTTTACTACTATATATAGACTACTCGAGTAGTTAAGTAGTTTATTAATACACTACTTAATCTAGACATTTTACTAAAATCGACCTTATACAACATCCTAGATATGTGAAAGTACGATAACGTGGTTTATCAGCGAGTCGATTATATCACCGAGTCGATCACTAAAATACATATAAAAAACGTCTATACAACCCTAGTAAAAATCTACAATTCTTAATTAAAATTAATAAAATTAAAAAATTAACTTTATTACTATATAAATAAGTAATTTTAAAATTTTAGAACGCTTACTAGTTATAACTAACGATTCGCTTAAAATTCCCCCTGTATTCATTAAAAAAAAAAAATTTCTTTAATAACTTAGCGGTTATAATTAATGAGTATCTAAGATTTTTACTATTACTTATATATGATGTAATAAAGTAAAGTTTTTAATTTTATTAATTTTTATTATGAATTGTAGATTTTTACTAGAGTTACATAGACGTTTTTTATATATATTTTTAGTAATCGACTCGGTGATATAATCGACTCGCTAATAAACCACGTTATTCTAAATATATAAAAGGTTATTTACTACTAAATTATAAATTGTAAATTGTAAATCGTAAATCGTAAATTGTAAATTACTATTTTTTTATTAGTAAAAAAATAAAGCTTTTATTAAATTATATCTAAAGTTTCTAGAAGATATCTAGATAGAATAGAATCTATAGAATCGATAGAATCGTCTTCTAGATATCGAAGCTTAAGTATACATTTACTTAATTAAGAAAGAAAGAGAGAAGGAAAAAGAGTAAAAGTAGTAGAAGAGTAATAGTAGAAATAGTTTTAAAGTTTTTAACCTCTTTATACCTTTTATAATTTACACTTAACGATTTAGTAGTAAATAACCTTTTATAAATTTAGAATACCTCTCGATATAAACTTTATAGACTATAATAAGAGCTAGTATCTAAAACAAAAATTATATTTTCTTCTTTTATAGTTATATTATTAGCTAGATAACGTTTTTCCCGGGTGAGCCGATCACCCGGGTAAGCCGATCACTAAAACGCGATAATACTACAACTTTGAATACATTATAACAGCACTATTAAAAAAACCCTAGCTACTTATATTAATCGATTCCTAAGGTGCCTTGTATATACGAGTATTATGTCTAACCTGATTACATAAACCACACCGTCGCTACTTGCCTTCTAAGCGCTAGCGCTATATGTTATTTATACCCTCTTCCTACTAAGTTTAAGTACTTTGAACAATTTCCTCGCCTTCCTCAACTATAAGACTTCCACCTTAGTAAATACGCCTCTTTTTCTTTCTCTCCCTCCTCTTTTTAAGCTGATTTGCCTCTTGTAGCGCCTTGATTTCAGCTCTCATAAGCGTAGCTCCATGTACCATAATTTGAGCCCCCTTAGCAAGCCGATCAAATGCCTCGTTGATTAATGTAGGAGAACTATCTTAGTGTTGTATAATACAGTTTTTAAGATATGTAGTCTAGAATTCAAGCTCTATTACGTTCTGTAGCGTCTTTGGGGTCTAGATTAGCTTGTTTATAGGAGGTGGAGTTAGTGTCTTAAGTCTTAGATTAAGGTAAGAAAGAACGTTCTTAGGATTGTGTGGAACTAAGCCAGTTGCTCGAAATCTACTCTTGATATTCTACTCTATAAATGTAGCTTTAAATGCCTCTTTGAATGTAGAAAGGAACTCAAGCTTAGTAATATACTGAATTCTAACCTGAATAAGATTCTTAATCTACTTGCTATAGAATGCCTTTAATAGGCTAAAACAGCTAATATTAAGAGGCTATAGGATGTAAGATAAGTGTAGTAGTATATAGAGAGTAATAATACTATTATTCTAATAGTATTACTAAAATTAAACTAAAATGTACAACTTGTAGCTATTAAGAATAAGAAGTCTATATCACCTAACTATACGACCCTTTATATACTTATTAAAGTACTAAATCTACTTAAATCTAATCTTGTTTGTCGTCTATCTATTCTTACTTAGCGTAATTACCTAGTCTTGTAGAAGTCCTAAGTCCTTATACTAAGTAGAGAGGTAGTACTGTCCCTTGAAAATAATAAACGAAGGAAGTGTCTAACTGTATAAGTTTATACCTTATATAATTAAAACCTACTCTCTATTTCTTAGCTAAGAAGTCTTTAGACGATTCCTTAACTCTAAGCTTATAACAACTCTAGTAGTCGTAATAACCCTTATAAGAAACCTAGCTTCGTTGAAGTTATATATATCCTCCTCTATAATTCTATATTTAGTAATTGTATTTTGTATAAGCCTGAACTAGTCTCTAATAACTATAGGGTCTTTATACTACACTCTTTTATAATCGTACTTTTGGCCGAATTTCGTTTTAATCTCTATACAACGTTTAATAAAGGTAGAAGTCTAATTCTTGTCTACTAGAGGCGCGTTACGTTTAGAGAGAAGAAGGTCTACTATTTCTTGAATAGCTACTAGCCGAGGTGGGAACCTACGCGAGTCTAGGTCAAGAATATATTATATAATAGCTAGCTCCTCTTTAGAGGTGAGTCTTTAAGCATTAGAAGAAGTATCGCGTCGCGAAGGGATTCTGTATATTCGGTCGTAGAGGGTTATATAAGGCATGTCGTAGGCTTTAATACAAGCTTATATACTTCTTAAATAACCTGAATTAAAGGCTTAGACAGCTAAAAGAATACAACCCTCTTTATTAGAGAGTTGGGCTTAGTTAAGTAGTAGTATTTTAATTTTAAGTTAAGTGTCGCGTTTTAGTATTCGAGTGATCAGCTTACCTAGGTGATTGGCTCACCTAGGAAAAACGTTAATTAGTAGTATACTTATAAATTTAAGTTTAGAGAAAGAAAGATAACTTTTAGTAATAAGTAGTAGAAGTATTAAATATTATAAAGTAGATAAAGAAGTAATTATTAGTAACGTTTACTAATACTTAAATAGAAGAGAAAAAAGAGAATATAAAAATATCTATATAGAGATAGATTAATCTACTTAACTATATTTATAAGTATATATAATACTACTATAACGTAGTTTACTACCGAGTCGGCTATATCACCGAGTCGACTACTTTAAAACCTATATAAAAGACGTCTATACGTAACTATATACTCTATATATTTATAAATAGATTTATTTTAAGTTAAAATTTTATTAGAGAAACAAGGTTTAAAGATTATAAAAATATTACTTTTATACCTTTACTAGCTTTAATTGATTATTCGCTTAAAAATACCTCTATAATTATTAACTATTTTTTCTTTTTTAAATAACACTTTAGTATAAGTTAGATAATATTTAAAAATTAAGAAAAAAGAATCTTAATATATTAATAAAACTAAGAATTTAATTTTAGATACTTTTATTTATAAATGTATAAAGTATATAGTTATATATAGATGTTTTTTATATAGGTTTTAAAGTAGTCGACTCGGTAATATAGCCGACTTAGTAGTAAACTACGTTATCTATAATTATATTAATAGTCTATCTAAAATCTTTATTTACTTATTTACTTACCTAATAAAATAACTAATTCTAAAGAGAAGAATACTTAACTATTAGAAGTAACTAAAATAAAACAGTTTAAGTAGATTAAGTCTATATAAGTATATTCTTCTATTTACTTATCTAAAATAGTAAAAAAGCTATAACTAACTCTAAAGGTAAATATATAATAAGTAGAAATATATAATAATAGTCTAGTATTTCTTTTTATTTTAGCTACTTACTTTATTACTCTCGAATAATTAAACTGTCTAAACTTAAGTTAGACAAAACTTAAATAATTATATTTCCTAGTTGTCGAGTAAGTTTTCTTTTTCTACTAGGTTGTTCTATATAGTTCGAACAATTAGGAGACTTAAACGTAGTTACTAAAATGATATATAAAAGGATATTATACTTGTTTTAAATAGTGGAGTAAGTTTCCTAGTTCTATTTTATTACGTCTCTCAATTAAGTCAATCCATTCTCTTTGTAACAAATGATGCCAAGTATTTTTGCAATGTAAAATGTGCGAAATTTCGAGGAATATTTAAGGAGATTTTGATGAAGAACTGATGAAAATCACTGCAGTATCACACATTTTTCTTGTTTTTCATGTATTAGAAGGTCAAATTGTATCATTTCTCGAACCCCAGTCTACTATTATGGTTCTTTGTAATTACATCAGTTCCCAAACGCCATTTCCTAGCTCAATTCCTATCTTCTGAGCATAAAAACTTCACAAATTTCTCTTGCTATAGGTGTGACTAACGAAAAAACCATCATCTAGAGCCAATTCAGTGGAATTAGCCTTTCCCTTCCGCTCATGATCATGCTTATAGTCCTCGAAAACAGCAGAATCTGGCATATCTGGTGGTGGACTACCAGTTGAATTGCGAGAATAAATAGAGGAGGTTTTTCTACCAGCAGCAACGGGTCTAATAGAGGTATGGATCTTTGGAGGGGAGAGAGTTCCAGCTGAATTTCGACCCAAAAAACCACGCCCAATGCCTTTTCCCTTCTTGAATGGTGCTGGAGGAGGACTGTGCACAGAAATGCGGGATTTCCGCAAGGCTTTGTCGGTTGTGAGGTGGGGTCTGCGGCCTTCGAGTGACTCCAACGCAGCTTTTCGTTTCTCGGAGCGTAGTTCCTCGTCTGATTCGTCGCTATCGGCCTTCATTTCGACCGGAATACGCTTTTGAGGGCGTGTAGGAGTACGTGGAGCGTTTTGGGAACGAGAAGGGCTGCCCTTAACGATTCTGAGGGGTTCGGGAGATAGATTGCGTGAGGAAATACGACCGGGAAACTGTGTAACATCATTTGAATCGTCCTTTGGTGCTGGTCCCTCTCCCCCATTGTTATCGTATGGGTTCATCACGCCATAATTGATATTTGGAGACGAAACGCCCATGTAATGAGTCCCATCAGGTTTTACGATCTTAGAACCTTCTTTGATTGATGTGATTGAGTCGTTATATGAGTATTCGGGGTCATTTGGCAACTTCTGGTGTCCTGGGTTAATAACTAGGCAAGCAGGTAATCCGGCAGGGTTTTGTTCAAATCGAACAGGTGGTACGCTCTTTGGTGGTGGAGTACGATGGGCCAGTTGTTTCGCCGGTTCTGCTTGATTTGCAGTTATTGGTGGCCAAATCGGAGTTGAAGCAGCAGCAGCAGCAGCAGCAGCCATTGCCTTGTTTCGGGCAGCATAAGCTGCTACAACAGCAGGAGTTCGAGGCCAGAGTGTATCGTCATGGTTCGAGGAAAGAAAAGTCGGAGCAAACGTGGAGACAGTTCCAACCGGGCTCAAAGGACTTTTTGGTCTTGTATTTGCTGGTCTGGAAGAATTCTCTGCTGGAAATCTTGCATAGTACTCAGATGGGGTTTCAGCAATTGATTTAGAAGCCTGAGAAGCTGTTCCGAGATTTCTTAACGGGATGCTGTTTTCGAGATCTGAGCCTTGACCATTTCTGGGGCCTGCAGAGACTCCAGAGCCAGAGAGAATGCCAAGCGAAGACGATCCTGGGTTGTTTGAATTAGGGTCTGAGGCTGCTACAGACTTTCCCTTTCTTCCCCTGCGTCGGTTTGTCTTCTTTCTTTGATTTGCTCTAAAATACCAGAATATGACGCTTCCGATAAGGGCAACACCTACAACTCCTCCCACGACTCCCCCGGCTATTGAGCCAGTGCTTGGATGGCTGACTCCAACTACTGCCTCGGGCGTGGCTGTTAGTGTGTTATCAGCGACGGGGACCGGCGTAGAAGAGGATTTTGACGAGGTTTGGAAGAAACTCGGTATAGATGTACCACCAGAAGAGCTAAAACCAGGCACTGAAAAGGATAAAGCTGGAATCGTCGAGGACATAGATGTAGTAATCGTGATTTGAGTCAGAGAATTGGTCAAGGAATGGGTGCCGGTCGAAACTATTGTGGTTGCCGGAACCGTACTAAACACACTTGGAGAGTCGGGTGGCCTGTGAAAAGAGAGTGTCAGCAAACTTTCGCATTGTAGGAAGGTCATTCACACTTACAAAATGGGGGTTGGGCTTGCGACATTGGTAACCGTTGAAGATAGACCAGGGATAGCGATGACTGTTGCTGATTGAATAATAGTTGCAACGGGGCCAACGACGGTGGTGGCAATACCAGAGGTGATAGAGATGGTAATACCACTGATACCACTTATCATGATAAGGGAAAAGAGGAGAGCATGGAGGTAGACCCAGAGAAGGAACCGCATCTTGAATATAGGTTTGTGTGTGGGCCTTCAAGGTACTTTTATATGGCGATATCGGCTGAGGGGTAATTTGAGGATTCAAGCCTGTGGAAACAACGCCAAGCTATATCGACCATGAAGCCTCTGACAAGAGATTTGTTGATTATGTGAAGCGTTGGAAGGTGTAGTTGGTTGAGACAACTGGTGGAGAAATTGCAGGTACGGTGGTGGATATTCGAAGGTGGTTGTAGAGGATTTGGGTTGAGAGTTTGCAGAAGTGGACCGAACGCGGCACACTTTATCTCAATATATCACCACTGCAACCACGATGCGAAATATGGAAGCTCCCCAAGAACTGCCAAGACTCTATGCAAAGAGCAGAGCGTTAGTATGATCGCGAATCGTTGTTGCAGCAAGTTTCGTGGAGAGATGTAGTGAAAACTGGGAAATGTTTGAGCGAGCTCGGCACCCTATCTCTCTACTGGGTACTTGCTGAAGAACTCGTTGCTTGATATCGTGTCTTCAAGGAAGCAGGAACATGGCAGAAAGTTGAACAATGTTTCGAGGCAACGATTCTGTAATAGTGCTTGAAATAGAGGATGTTGGGGTGATTGGAAGTGGTGGTGTTATGGGGAATGGAAGAGGGAGAGGTTGTGAATCATTGAACTTACATTTGTGAATATTGCAGTGGGCAAAAAGGGTTCTCAAAGCTGGGTGCGTCCAGTCTCGTAAATTATCTCTGTGATTCAGAACTGATAGTTGTGAATAAACTTGCGCAGGTGCATCTTTTGGAAAAAGTGGTTGTGGAATATCATGCACAAAGCGCGAACAACTGGGACGCGCCAAATGGGACAAAACGCGTGAGAGAAAATGGGAGGTACTATCAAGGTTCTTTGGAAAGGGAGTCCGGAACGTTCTATGACCTGAGTACTGGGCTTGCACCTTCAAATTTTCTACTTTGCGGGGCAAAAGACTTTCCACTACGAAGCAATCCCTTTCCCTTTACAGTTTTTTTTGGCGTCTATTATGAGGTTCGCTTTGTAGTACATTGGTACTTGCAGAAGCAGTGGTTTCCGCACACTACGACAAAGTTGTTTCTTGGTCCACAAAAAAACAAATCAACACTGATTCTGCAAAAAAACTCGGTTGACACATAATCTGAAAGATCTGAAGTCAGTTGGGTCGTCCCTAGCAACGCATGGCAGACTGAATTCTTTGGGGGTTCATGATAGATCAGGGGTTCGGTTAGTGAACCAATGAGACGGCACTCCGAATAAAAGCCGAAGATGCTTGAAAGAAGGAGTAAAACTACATTGCACAATTTCAGGACCGCAAATTAATGCGAATGACTGAGAAATGATTTTGAAAAATGTTCTGCCAGTGGGTGCCTGGAGATTGCGTATTTTTTAAGCGTGTCAGCCTTGTGGTGGGGTGGCTACACCACCCAAAGCGTGGGAAGACCCAAGCAAAAAGCGGCATCCAAATTCTTTCCTCCCCAAGCAAAATTAACACCACATATAAATCACGCAACACAAAACCAAAGCCAAATTAAAATCACTGCTTTCAAGACCTTTTCACAATGGCAGACAATGTAAGTTCGCAATATTCCTATCCCATGGAACTCCTCATGTGCATTTGCCAACATCTGTCTGGCAGGGCGACGCATTGGTGGAGGCTATACTCGCTGGAGATGTATTGGAGGAGCTTTGGGCGGAGGAAATCTTGATCGCACTGATCGCAAACGACGATCTGGACATACAGGCTGAGGAACGACTGGAAGCTGCTTTGGCACACGAATTGGAGATGGAGATGGCGAAGCAAGAGTTCTTCGAGCACCTCGAGGAAGTTCTTTTGGAGTTGGGGGTTATGTTGATTGGTCTGCTCGCGCTCTGGGTTTTCTTCAACATTCAAGTTGAGGCAATCCCTAGGGAAGACTTTGGTGGATTGTTCCTCGATGAGGAGGCTGCGGTTGTTGAGCTCATCAACAGAATGCTTGGTCCTTAAGCCAACACGCCATCCTCCTCCAAATGTTTCAACAATCCCACAACAATATAGCACTAGTCCATCAACACCTAACGGCAATGATCACTTCTTTCTTGGCAGCCATAACAGATCGCTATCTATGGAAAATCTGGCAATGGCACATCTGGAGGGCTCCTGAGGTTGTGAAGCAAAGGGTTCATGGACACGAGGTTGACATTTGGTCCTTGGTATCATTGCGATTGAGTTGTTTGATTTTAAACAAAGTTGGCTCTGGTGCTTTTCACATATTTCTCGCTGTTGGTGATAATAAATGTCCGTGACTATCAAAAGTTCGTTCCATTCTCATCATTATCTAAGAGATCTACGAAATGAAAGTTGCTCTTGAATATTTACTACACCTCTCCGGTTCAAACTGATAGCTTTTCAACCAAAGTCTCCTTCTTTGTTTTGAATAGTAGAGTGGTCAAACGAAACTAAAAGAGGCGAAGGGAGTTATTTGTCCACATAAGTACGTATAACTGGTTACTCATCTGAAGTACCTCCACAGAAATAGGTACTCTAATATAATTAGGACAAGAGTCTGTTTTGTAAATATATGCTGAATGCCCTTTCAAAGCGTAGGATAGGTTTCTATATGAAGATTTTCTAATCAACTTAGTTATTCAAGAAGTATCAAGAAAGGAAATTAATTTTAGAGATTTACTATAATACCACGTACGTAAGCTGGTAAATAACTGTCTGGTTTCTAACGACGTAACAAAGTTAGCAGAGATCATTAGGCCAATAGAACTACTTAAGAACTCTTACTGGAGTACCCCTGGCAAAGAGTGATAGATATACGTCTCAATAATCATTATTCACAAGTATTATTCTAAAAAAGTTGGATAACGTGGTTGGAAGAAAGCTAGTTTACGAATCAAGTCAGCCAAAAGTATTTTAATTTCACCGATGTACTTGCCCAAATCAGGAAGAAAAGCCCCATCTAGTAGTACTAGTTCGGCCTTGAATCATTTCCTTCTCAAATCACAGGAATACCATAGGCGTGCGTGAAGATTGGAAGCTCATAGTGGTATCAATCGGCTTGATTCTTCATTCCCTTATTACGTGCCTTGATATCCACCAAAGTTTCCTTCTAGGTGGCAGACTCGTCGTTCTGGTAGAACCATCTACCCTCAAAAGCCCCCAAAGCAGCAACCAATTCCTCCCTCTCCGCAATCCCCATCCCCCCCCGTTGCTCATCCGCTCGACGCACGCTGCCCTCAGCAACCTCCCATATATGGCGAACAGCCCCAATAATGCCTCGAACGATTCTTCGTTCCTTGGAGAACTGTTAGCTAAAAGAACTTAGAAATAGCACGAGATCTTCCTCAACGAGAATAGAACAGTTGACAGAAAAGATTTGTTGAGTACGTGCAAAGCAAGAGGGTCAGGGGAGAGGGGGGTGTAGCCTAACCAGGCGGCCTCGGTGGTCCACCATCACTGCGTTCCAGGAATCGGAGGAGCAGGAAGAAGACGAACGAGGAAAGGTGGTGGTGGCGGTGTACGAGTTCTGAGAGCAAAGTTGCTCCAATTGAGCGGTAGTATGTGGTCTGCAAGACACTGGTAAGAGAATTGCAATGGAGAGAGGAGAGCCTTGAACTTACGTACAATCTTGTAAATGACCAGAGGGTGGTGGTGTAAGCTGGTTGAGAAGCCAGCAGAGTCTGCCAAGAATTATGGAGGACTTCTACTTGGAGTTGTGCTTGGTTAGAACTTTCTCCAGCGCAGCAGAGGTGTTGTAGGGTAGGGTGGGTCGCTAAGCTTGCTGCTTTACCCCGCGATCTTCAAACTCATCCTCCCAGTAAAATAACACACCACCAGAGTATGCTTCCAACAACTTCAATCTGCGAGCCAAGCTGTCCTCTTCTTAAGCTGCCTGCTAGATCTTGCTTTGCGCCTGTCAAAACCTCACGATATCGTTCAAACGCCTCGAAATGATAGCTGGAGCGTCCCTCAGGAAGTTCCCAGCAAAACAGGATCGTGGGCGGGGTCATTTCATCAAACATTCTATCCTCTGACTTCCAAAACCTTTTACTCCGATCGCCGGTTACAGTTTTATTTTGATATCGATATCTCGACAAGCTGACGATTCTTTCCCAATTGGCCCCTTTCTCACCGACGATACAGTCGACAAAGCGGTCACTTCGCTCGGATTTCACGACTCCATTCATCAACAATGATAGAAATGGTCTGCGGGCTATTATCTACAAGCCGTTGCTTTTGTCTCTAGTATATTAAGGATGCCGTGTAAGTTCCGCCCAAGACCAGCGTCGACGTGGACGCTGCCAGCAACTATCTCCCCGACTCCTCAACCCACAACACAAACCCTGGAACGAAAATCCTGACATTATTTTCAGGCACATCTCCTTATTCATTACAAGCAGCTACCAATGCTACCAAAAGGGTTCCCGCATGGAGCCCCTGGCTCAAAGTCACTCGACGTCAAAATGTGGCAGAAATTTCCGGTCGAGGTGAAGCGACAAGCCAAGCTCCAGCCTGAAAATACTGTCAAACAAGGGGGAATGGAAACAGAAGTCAAACATCTCCAGCTCATAGCAGTGTTTGAGTTCAATCACACATCAGCACGTCTGGGCAAGGCAGAGGCAACCAAGGCTCCTATGTCTCTGGATGCCGGAATTGCGTCGCCAACGAAGAAACACACTCGTAAGCCAGTTCGCATAAGCTCGCTAACATTGAATTGATTTCGACCTCTTCTTGGGAGGGCCAAATGGTGTACTCTCTTCAAATGGCTGGTGGTGTGGGTTACAGAACCTGAGAATGCGAAGATCTTCTCCGAATGCGACACCAGCGATTGGGCTGTTGGTGGTTTGGGAGGCAGATGGTCATGAGGTTTCTCAACATTGAAAATCAAAGTAAGTCACTTGTGCAATTTTTGAAGCGCTATTCTCCATCCCAGTATTCTCCATCTATTGTAAGCTCATTATTATAGCTTTCAGATTTACCACTGGGAGAAATCTTGTAGCTAGAACCTGTTTCGTGTAGACGGCGTCATGCTGAGTTCACTCCTTCGTGGCTTCACTCAAATACTAAATATTGAAATAGGTGCAACATCTGTTCAACAGAACGAACTGTTCACTCTCTCTAAGCGGAGGTGACTCGGATTTTTACCAAAACGGCAAAAGCAATCCGGAAAACCTTGGTCGAGGCTATAAACAAGGGTCATTCATATGTTGCTAGAGCTTCCAAGGAAGCCTTGAAAGTATTGTTGGATGTTGATGTGTACAAGCCAGGCTTTGCCCTCCATCCAACGTCTGGATCAGCAAGAACGGAATAATTCATTTGGGAAAGCTACCGCTCAACAAGTCCTTGCAATCGATTTTGCAGTACTCAATATTATCACTTGCTTGTTCATCACTTGGTTATTGGCTACAAACATGGAGACAAATTAAAAACTCGTGGCTAGAAGAACCTATCCTTTACGCCAGGTTTTGTCCTGGTTGGTTCATTGCCTCCTACCCTCCTTCGAATAGTGGAACGAGTCCAGCAGCTAAATTATCAAATAGGGGCACATTTGACGAATACCGCGACGATACGGTCATGTCACTTTCCCCCAGGTAACACAACTCGCACATGAGAGCGTGGCCGTTACTCGACGTATTGTACAGAATAACCTGGGAATCTCCCCACAATCTCAGACTTGTTCAAGCCTTTGTTTACGAGTGCACTGAGAAATCACGTTCTGTACAGCGCAAAATTCACGAAGATAACAACCCCTCCACCTACTTGAGAACCGATGCGGGGCATGATGAAGTTTTCTCCCCAAGCATTCAGCATCCTGGTCCCCAATACAAACCAATTCAAGATGCGTAAGCTGCAGTTAAACATGCGCAGCATTGCCCAACATCACTCACCGAGAACACCAAGCTCGACAATATCACCTCGATAGCAACATTAATATGAGTACTCGGGACATATTCTTCAACAGCTTGGGATATCTACACGGAACTATTCTATCACGCACCGGGAGGCAACCTCATCAGCTCTGTAAGACAATATCCCTTACACCCACCTTTAGCCACAACAAAGTGGTTGTTGGAACCAATGATGACCCTCCACATAAGCTCGTTAAAAATATTGGAGGCTAATTCAATTGATTAGAAGTCACAGCTGAAGCCAGGATGCGGGGTACAAGACAAGCAGATGCCAGGACGAGCGCAGCTTCATAGGTGGCAGGAGCGAAAGCCACCCAGGACTTTACTCAAGTTTACAAATACGGGAAATATCAACGGCCAGCAGCATCACTACTTGCCCTCAGAGACGCCACAATAAGGTTCAAGAAACCGTCCTCCTTTTGCTCTATCAAAATCCTCGCCATCAGTTTGGCAAGGGTTTGGTGCATGTTTTCCTACATCACGTTCAGCACTTGGCCAGGTCGCAAGGTCAACCAGTCGGTCAACCTCCGAAGATTGACGATTACAAGGGCCAATATGTATCGAGTGCCAGGCCGTGCACTGTTCCTCACCAAACGGTGGCACTCAATACATATTAGCCCTTGTACCATCACCTCCTGATGCGCAAACCTTGGTATTGAGCTTTGCCTTGAACCGCGCCCAACACCTCACCACATTACCAAGAATCTCTATGCAATAGATTCTGAGATGATTCCGTACCACGTCCGGGCAGATGGCGGTGTCTTTCAGTATCATTTGTTTTGAACTATTGGAAGTTTTCGTTAGAGCAAACGATGGGGGGACTGAAAAAGGAACTCGAGATCGAGTTCGAGAAGCAGTTGATACTGTTCTCATAAAAACCCGCAAAAATTGCTGTCGTATGGAGCCCCCGGATAAATGGAGCTGAGTGTCGCGAAATACCAACACCTACTTTCTACTCCTGGACTCCCTCCTGAAGGTCACGTATATCTCAAACAATCTTAAAGGACTCCCGATTGCCAAACATGGTACTTCTTCCCAGGGCTGGTCATCGGATTTCTTCGACATGGAAGGGTCTCCAAACCTTCGTAACCCGGGAATAGAACAACGAACGTGTTCACTGGCACTCAAAAATGCTGCAATAAGGCACATGTTACCGTCTCACATTCCGCCTTCGAAACCCTCCCAATCGAATTGTGCTTGTTCTACGACCTGGAGCTAGTGACCCACATCTGAACCAAGTTCTCAGCAACTCCATCTTACCAGATAGACGCTCTGTGTCAGTTCACCCCAAACTCGCCAGAATTAGATCCAGGCCATTGTCTGTTGCATTGGCTACTGCACTGAATAGTGCATGTTGGAAAGAGTTGGTAGAGATATTGGGTGACCTTTCCAGAATCACCAACATCACATTCGAGATGGCAGACACTGTCCTGACTCCTTGAGATATCAAATCCTGGGATACGTTACTCGCTTCCCATAATTGTCTTCCTCTGGTTGCATTTTTCATGATTTGACCTTGGATGTCACGCGGTGGAAAATACAGACCGCAGTCATGCGTACCTGCCTATTTCGCTGTTGTTCCAGCTATGTTCAAAGTAATCACCCCAAAAGCTTTAAGAAATTTAGAGTATGAGCCTTTGTCTTGCAAAGAATAGTTTGTTTTCCTAGTTAAAGATTGGAATACTTAACCAAAAGGCAGGAACGAACCAGAGACTTACTACCGTTTTTATTTCAGTCGTGAGGAGGTGTTTGCTGGATATCGGAGCTTGCGAGTTTATCTTCTTCCCTCTCACACATGATCAATACTAATCTGAGGCAGTGCTTTCCTTTTTTCCTTACTTGCAGTCACACAATACGTCACTTCTTGTCTGACCACTTTCCTCAGCGGCGATCTGGGCACCCATCGCATATCATAAAAGGTGTTTGTGAAGCTGCTTTCACGTTACCTGTACGAAATGGTTCGCAAAAGTCAGAGGGATTCTTTCAAATGGGGGCACGGGGTGTTCGCAGAGTAATACTCGCTTCTCTTATAAGCAAACCTCTCTATGGTTTCCTATGAACTGTCCCATTACACTCAATTGACAATGATAGGGACTTCGAGGTTTTCCTCAGACTTATTTGTGAATATCGACAATCTCGTCACATCCATTTGTTTTCGCATTTGGCAACAATTTTGGAAATCGTTCAAGCCCAACTCGACCAAATAGCTCGTGGTGGGAATCAGAAGCTAGCAAAAGGCAACCAAAAATGATGATAAAGTTCCTCGAATCTTTTTTACCATTTCAATAGTCGACCGATTCAAGTATTCTAGGCTCATTATCCAAGAGTGTTCTCAGTTGAAAGTTGTTTTCTTGTCCTTGGAGAGTGCGGACGGGTATGATATCGAGGGGGAAGGCCGAACGATCCAACGCTTTCATCTTGCTAACCTAGTGGTATTGTCTTGTGGATTAATGCCAACTCATCATACCTGGGACGTTCCCATAATGCGACGCACACGATACTTACAACAACCCGTCTCCTGGAATCGAGAAGTTAAACGAAGGGCCAATTCGGGAACAGGAAAAAAGTTACGGCAGTCAGTAGTGACAGGGTTGTAGGACTAGTAGAGGGTAGAATCACAGCGAGTATTCTTAATCAAGAATCGCCAGCAGTAAAAGTTATGGATACAGAAGAGAACTCGCTCAAGGCCGAAGACCTGGCGCGTCTTCACTCAGTCGACGCGAGAGCATTCAACCTTGTCATGAAGAGTAGAGTGTGTCATAGAACCTTGTGGGTGGGCAAACACAATTCCCAGTTCAACTGCACCCGCTCCTCATCGGAAGTCATTCATAAATTTGCTGAGAATGAGGGAATCACTGATATTTTTGGAAAGTTGCAACCGACTATTCGACCCCAAGTGTCACAGCGACAGCTATTCCTGCAACGATCCGAAGTGTCTTTATTCCGGAGCGTTTCACCCTCGCAACACAACCCAACAACATATGCTCATGTCTGCCAATTCTGGACTCCACTACCAGGAGACAGTTATCAGCCAAGGAGAAATGGCGTTATTCGACGTCTTATCTCTTTCGCCGTACCGAATCCACGTACCGAGTCCACTCCGTTACTGGTTACCGTGGGAGAAGATCGTCCAACGTCTCGTCCCTGTGTCCTTCTGCCTGTCAACATCTTGCGAAGGACAGAAAGTCTTCACTGAGAGAAGAATTGTCCAATTGGGCACTGCACTCCAACATCCAAGGCAGTTAGCCCAATCAAAACAATTCTTTAAAAAATCTAGTTAAAGATCATATGGAGCGTCTCATAGCCGATAGGATCCTTCGTAGTTCCGAGATGTATCGCGAAGTAGAGGTTGAAGTAAACTCTTCTCAGAAGATTTCAACTCAAAAACATTGGCTCATGTCTTCCATTTCCAAGCAACCGGCAGTGATTCCGGGAAACGCACTCGGGATCGCCATTTCTGCCACCTTGAAGAAGTCCAAGGTGGTTAACATGTTGCAAAAGTGAGAAAAAGCTTGTTCAGAGAGGGCCAAATGGTGCAAGCTCTCATGTGTAAACGTGCAGACTCTGCAACCGTTTCTCCAGCTTCGGTCATATCTATTTCAGGGTGATAGACGGTTATGAAGATGAAAGAGCCCATCCCAGAACCCTTGCCGTCGTCTCTGCGTTCAGTTAAATTACCGTGGAGAGTCTGAATCCCGGGGCAGGAATATTAACCTGCTTCTCTTTCGAGTGGTAAGGTAGCAACCCAACACGACATCTTCGAAGCTCCCAGGCAGCAGGATATCTCAAAATGAAATGGATGCGAATGGAAAAGTGAATCCCGTTCACAGTTGGAGTAGTGGTCGTGGCGACTAGCTCAAGCTTAAAATATTCTCAAGGTGGGAAGGTCAAAGAAGTACGCACACACCAGTACCACTTCGGAAGCGGCAACCACGTTCGTCGGGATAAGATAGAAGCCGCCAAGACGGACTATTGCTGCTCCTCATTCTGAACTCAACTCAATTCACGCCCTCAATACTCCAAAATCAGAATCTAACTCTGAACCGGCAAAGTTGATAAGGGTCAGCGAAGGCATTCTTCTTGATTCCGGAAGGATCGAAAGGTGAAGCTCAAGACTTCTAATCGTTCGCTTTACCTCATAAAACTGAATTCAACACTGCTATCTCGGTTGACATCAGCGTCAAGCAAAACTTGAACTCGAGAAAAAAATCTGGAAGGCGGAAAGGAAACAGGAGTTAAATTCCTCCGAGAGACTATTGAGTATAAGCACATACAGCTCGAATGCACGATGGGAATCGAGCTCGTCAGACAAGATAGCACTTACTCATATCTGCCAGCTCATGCCTGCTACAAATTGGGCTATTTCATGTATGCAGACATGAGATGTCATTAACTTGACTGTCAATTTTTGGACTTACCTTGGTATGCAAAAGGTGTTTTGATGTACATAGGCCTGGAGAAGCTATTTAGTTAGCTGTCAGCAATCAAGCCTACCTCGATCTGTTTGTTGCTGTTTATCGGTTTCCCACAACCCAACTTGGTTCTCACACTTAGCAATGACCTATGTGAGCAGAAGGTCCAGTGTTAGGACTAATGGAGTTATTTCTTTTCTGAGGGTGACGTTCGTGGGCTTGGTTTAAGCCACGAGGAAGCAGGCTGGTGAGGGAGCTCAGAGCCAGCTGGAATATAATTCCTTCCATGAGGGTAAAATACTCATTTAAGCCAGCATGTCGGTTGAGAAAACATTTTCTCCAAGATTTACAGTAGTCAGCTGAGGCTTTCCTCCAGCGAAGGTAGTGTTCAGACATCCATGGTTACCTAAAAGGGTAAATATATTCCCACTTTTGCCTTTCACGTTAGGATTCCAGTAATATCTGGTACAGGCTTTGTTCACCATTTTCTAATAGATGGCGCAATGCCATAAAACTTCGGGACTTTCTGAACAACACGTGCGATTCACTAAGTCGCAAGAACTAAGTTATCCTTACGGAGGCACAGTCTAGAACCCTGTCTTCACGTAACACGTGCTAGTCAACTATCCATTCCAATACATTCAAATAACTTGATTTCAAAATTAGAATGATTCTTAAAAGTAAGACTCTTTTGATGCCTTTTTAATGTTGTTAATCGACTGTTTTACCCTTTAATTAATCAAACACGACCGTTGTGCCCTCTAAATCATCTTTAGATGGTATTTCTATAAAATCAGGGGTAAAACTGTTAGTTAATATTCCCGATTTTTGTATTTATTTACACCTAATTTTAGTGAATCTAAGCTGTATGATGTAATATTCTTTTAACTTAGAGTCCCTCTGTCTCTATACCACTACCACCTTGTACCACTTCCGTAAATATAATACCCTGGAAGTATAAGGAGAAGGTTAAGCAGCAGGATTACGAGTAGTGTCAGAAGCCTCGTTTATTTGGCTCATTTGAGTTAAAAATATAGAGTTTCGGGGAGTTGAGAAGGAAGGGAGAATAAGTTAGGTAATTGGTATACCCTGGCAATATTCATTGAATACTATTGTTCAGCCTGTTTGACTAAAACAAGTCTTTACTTTGCTCTCAGTTCAGAAAGGAAATTTCTCCGCTGTTAAATTTCGATAATTACGTAAGGGTGAATAAAGGATCCGAGACTGAGGAGTGGTAGACCAAACATCACGACGTACATCTGAGTGACGGCATCTGAGTGAGGGCATCTGAGTTAGTTTTGAATCAGTAGAGACCCAATCAGGACTACAATTGATGCTCCTTGAGTTTTGAAGCTTTGTATTCTGCAATGGAAAACGTTTGGAAATGCAAAGGTATCAATTTGATTGTACTACGACCTTCCTATACTACGGCCCTGAGGGAGGAGATGGTTGCATTGTTTGTATGCGACTGCGACTCAGTGAAGACCCTATCAACCTTCTATGCGAACCAAAATCTTAATAAGAGATAGACTGCGAGGCAGATGGCAATCGTGTCAAGGTCCTCCTCCATCTCACGGATTGACTCCGTGAGTTTAATTTCCAAAGTTTCGACCTCCATGTCTTCTCCTTCTTCGATTCTTTGGCGGACAGCTGCAAGATCTTCCCGGAGCAGTGGTAGGGTGGTTCGGATTTCCTGCAAAATTGGGCGCAAAATTTGCTGGATGGTGCGGTTCTGGAGAATGAAGGTTAGAAAATGCTCCGAAAGTTGCCACGATCATCAGACTTTAAGGCTCATCAATTTGGGGAGAGTTTTGAATCGAGGAGGTTTAATGGAATAAAGAATTGTAAACTCACGTCTTGTTGGTCCATTGTGCCGAAAGTTTCTTCAGTAACCTGGAGCTTGATAATGGAGAGTGAGGGGGAGGGCTCTTGGTAATGATTGGCTGCGTCATCCATTAATACAATGAAGGAGGAAGGGGTGGTTTTGACCTACTGAATGTGGATGCAAGAGAAACAAGGAAGCTAACCAGAGTGATGTTGCGATTGGTTGTATCTTCGTGTTATTTTGGAAACAGCGGAAGGCTGTCTAAGAATGCTCCAACCCAACGCCTTGCCGACTAAGCAAGTCGACTCAGCAACCCACAAACCGAACAATTAGGAAAACTCTGATAGGACAACGTTGACCTTGATCCCTGTTGAACCTCTCTACATCCACCGCAACAACATTTGTCGCAATCCCACTTTCCATCTCCTCTTTGATCTGCCATCCCCTTTGTTGGAAGTCAGCATACATAGAACCAATTTCTTCGCATCTGCCATTCAATCTACCTGCTATTTGTCTTCCTTCTACGATCTCAAATCTTCACTTTTAGTCTCGTACTTGAATCGCAACCACCGCGATCAAAATCTTCAAGTGTCTACCTCGTCGCACCGGAGGCGAGTCTCCCCCCTATTCAGCTCGTGTTACCTCAAATGAAAAAAGTATCATGGCGCAAGACGCCAACAGCTACTGACTCAATCTACCACTCCGCAGATCTAATTTAGACACGAAGTCCTTCCAGATGTCCTCATTCTGCAGCCCAAATCCCTCATCGACACCGAAAAGCGAAGAGTCACATCCAAGCTGCGATCCACTGCGACCGCGATTCAAAGTACACCGAAGATTAGGAGAGAGACTTCTAAGTCTGGGGCTGCAACCAAGCTGAAGCCAGCTCTTGGTGCTGCCTTCAACTAATTTCAAGGTAGGTTCTACTTCTTCTTCCAGCCTTTAGAACTGGCAACTGACATTGCCCACCTTCTCCAAGCTTCTGTCCTGCAAAGGACCTTTTCTTCGTCTCCGCCGATTCGAGCGACAGGTTCCGACAAGTCAGTCGTTCTATCACAATCGCCAGTCAAGCCCTTCACCTCGAAGTCTCCGGATTCAAACAATCTCGATTCATTCGATACCAATTGAAAATCCCTCAACGCCAAACTATATTGGCTCGGAATCGAATATACCGTGGTCTCTTCTCAAATGGTTGGCAGTTAACAATTCTTCTTGGCACTTTTGGGAAGACGGTGGTTTCTCGTTTGCTTATAATATATTCCCACCGTAATTATGTTCAGCACGAGATACATTCTAATACCTTGGGTTTGACATTCAAAACCATGCTGACTTAGGGATAAACGATTGTAACAATTATTCGGTCCCTTATGCTACCTAGTCGTAGAAGATCGAGTTCTCATCCTTTCAATTACGAACTTGACGTATACTCATATCCAGCATCAACTCGTTCCTGGTATTTATAAAAAGGGTTTCATGCTCGGAATGGTGACAACCTAACAACTTGTAGGACACACTCCTTCCTCCGTCTTATCGTTTTGCAGGAATTTCACTTCAGGAATTACACTTTCGGCAGTTCGTTCATCACTCGCCAATCAAAAAGTGCGAAGCAGCGGAAGATGAAGATGGCTGTCCATGGTTAGGACGAGCGACAATCTCAAAGGGTTATGTTGTCAACACATTTTGGATTAGACGACAATTGGTCGACAACACAGGCATTCCGCTCAACAGTCTTGGACTTTCAGGAGGAAGGAATGTTAATCGTGAGCTTGCCAAGGACTGCCCAGTGCCCACTTCTGTTCCAATCTCTGCCCCATCATCCACTCGACTTCGGCTCTCTAATCGCGCTCAACTGCGAATTATGAGTTAGGCCACGCAACTTCTCTCCCAACAAAACTAACAAAACCCGCATCCATTAGTCTCTATGCCAACCTAAACTTCCGATTTTCCCTCACTCTACCGCAACGAAATGGTTCATACTCCTTCTCCTTTATTTCTCTCGCAATCGCCACCACCATCCAACTCTCTATAGATAGAGAGAAATACCTCCAACTACGGTACAAGCCCCGATCAGTGCTGTCACCAATACAGCCTTACTCACCGACCACCATCAGCAATGCCAAACCTTAAGCGAGCGCTGCCATCGAAACCTCTCTCCACCTGGCTAAGGAGGACCGCTGTACATCGAAGTTCGGGTCTCCAAAAATGGATGTCAATTACAATATGATTTCTTGGGTGGTCTTGTCGGAGTGATTGGATGTAGCTATTTCTGCTTCCAATGTGCGCGTAAGACTCGCCTCAAGAGGCACCAGGCAGAATTCACGACATGTGACAAACTCTCAGCCTTTGATGGATTCTCGATATACAAATCCACGAATCAGGTTCGATGTTTACACACTGTGGCAGCACTTGAACCTCTCCCATACGTGGCAGAATTTCCATTTGTTACACAAGGCTAGAATGAGTTCAATGAAATTGGAGTTCCTGAAAAACCTGAAAACCCGCCTCGCGCATCGAGTGTTATCGAGCTATGTAGACTTTTCCAACCCACCACTGTTGAACGTCCATCCGTAACATGCAAGGAAATTGGTGGTAAGTTTGCTGCCAACGCCAAAAAGGGAATGCGAATGCAAGGTCAGCGAGCATGTTTGACCAGCCAGCTTCGACCAGACTCTCCCGCCTTCAATTTCCAAGGCTTCTCGCGAGAAACGTCCAACGAGAATTTACCTAGCCAATAATGTCGAGAAGGGGGACGGTTCCAGTAGCCAAGGAGAAGCTTTTGGTCGAACTCTCCATTTGCCTCAGCCTTGGGCTCCCTCTATTCTCGGGTTTCCGGGCTATACTTGCACGGTTGCAAGAACGGGATGAGATGGAGAAGTCAGCCGGTGACAGTTTGAAGAAGGAAGATAGGGAGATGAAGGTCAGGGTAGAGGGAGGATAGATAGGCGAGGCTGGTGTCAACATATCGCTACAAATTACCCGGAAGCCGGAGGGGATGCGAGTACAACTGGATCAGTCCATGGTGCCACCATCAAGGGTGCCCCGCAATCCACCTCCTCCGTTTCCTCCGGATCTGCCAATATTGGCCTTCAAGTTTGGCCGAACTTCTTGATATTCTCAATTACTCTGCCGCACAGCATCAACCGCTATCATTCGGATCGAAGAGAGGGATTTGAAACGTATTAATCTCCATTCACTTTCTTGCCAGAGATTCCACTTGGAATCACACTAAAGACAAAAACATCGCTAAGATCAACAACGCCAGAGTTGGCGGGTCGAGGCTCAAAATCAATTTTCACACCCTGATAAGCGATGGAACTTGCGAAGGATCGGTACAAAACCGTTACGGTCCTCTAGTGGACTCGAGCTCACTGCGTGATTCGATACAGAAACTCAATGCGTAGCGATACCAAATTCTTTTCTGAACTTTTTTCCCTGTCAAGAAAAAGAGAGAATATTGTTTGGTTTGGAGAGTAAAAATGGCATGAAGTTAATCCGCAAACAGTTTGTAACTCCTTTGAGTTCCGTTCAAGGGTTGCTCTCTCGTGGGCGCTCGCCTCGAAGCATTCTAGGACGTGGAGCCTGCAAACACAAACGTCCGTTTCCATGCTACTCCAGATCATTATCTGAATTCTGAAGCGCTCATTATCATACGAAGAAGTTGTACGATGAGCTAAGAACGATGAAGACCTTGAACCTAGGCAAAGTTTAAATCGGATATTCTCGAAGCAAAGGTTGAAGGTGTCGGGGAGGATACTCCCTGACACCTTCAACTTTCAAAATCAATTCGGAAAGTAGGATCGGAACTCAAGTCAAGGCTCCTCCTAAAGTTGCTTTCAACCAAAAGAGACTCGGCTGTAGGATGCATGCTGGCATACCGTGGACCAGGTTCTAGTAGTACCCACGTATCCAATTCGACCTTCAGCAAATCAACTCTAAACGAAGTGTGACGATGGTAGATTAAGTGCAAGGAATTCTGGAAGGAGTACTCGCGTTTGAAAGCGGAAAGGGATAGGTTTTGGAGGCGAAGTCTGGAGAGTTCAAGGACTTTCTTGGGAGGAGTACATTGATAACAACCATGATATCAACGTCTTTGGCTCCAGAGGAGGAGTTCCTCACCCTCCCAAAGGAATGCCATAGCAGACCTGGAGAAGGCCGATCTTGCGGCAAACAGTCAAGACCCCATTCAGCAATCGGATGGAACGACAACGACAAGCTAGGAAAAGACCGAGGATGCTTCAATCCATTCAAGAACTACATATGATACAATCGAGAATGGACAAGTTGAGAACGACGAGCGAGATACGACCAATCCAAGAGTTCCCTCCACACGATCTCGAGCGTTGTCTGCCATCTCAAGATCGAAGCGACGGGGATTGCTTGCAACACTTACCAGTGTTTCTGAAGTAGAAAACCCTTATGAGTATAAAATCAGCAAGAAATGGTCCATTACCTTGGTTACTGCATTGGCGGCGACTAGTCAAAACGTTCTTCGCCAAGGATCACTGAGCTTCCTTCCAGCAATCACGGAAAGCTGCAGGTACTCCAACTCAGCCACATTTTTGACTAGTGCCGCTTGAAGCTTCGCATAAGTAAAATCGCGTGAATCCAAGCGCTTCCCAGATCCTACGCCGTTTCCAATGAGCAAAATCGACGACCAGTACAAGTTTTCCGACTCTGCTACCCGTTTCTCTCTTGACAGCGGTGGGAACGCCAGCCGTACAAGGCCAAATTGGTAGTTTCCCCGTTAGCGCTTCGGCAAAGATGTTGTTCGGTATTTTTTCGATTGAAAATCCAAGCCTGACAAGTAGTGCGCTTTCTTCAATCGACCACCAGAAAAGACTCGCTGCGGATCTAGGTTGAGGCCGCAAAGTAAGAAACCCGCCTTAATAATTCCATATAGAGGCCAGACCTTTTGAAAAGCTTCGGCATGTTATGAGTTTCCCCGAACCGGACATTTCCAGAACACCAAGTACAAAAACAGTCGAACTTCTCCCGTGTGATGACGTTGTATTCCAGTCCCGAAATCCAAGACACTACGGTTCTAAGGGCAAGCAATGCTGGGAATCCCCAACTTCTATAAATCGAAGATGAAGGCGAGACTGACATATATCGTTCAAGAGCTTCAGGTCAGTCATCAGAAAGTGCGGCGTGGAGTATTTTGCGAAAGCCTGGTTTCCAGAATCAGTGAAGTTATTCGAGCTGGAGAGGTGTCAAAAAGATTATCTCACAAATACATGGTCATTAAGTGGTTCACGGATCTGGATCTTCAAAGATATTCGGCGGAATGCGGTTCAATCGCCACTCAAGAACCCCAAGGAACCCTAGTGACAAGCAGAACTGGGCTAGTTGCGGTTTTTGCTTACACGTTGCCGTACGCGAATCCAGAAAGCCATAGTATAACTCCTTTTCCACCGGAAGTGTTGCCGGTCTTCTAAACCTAAACCATACCACCAGTGGTAAGGTAGTGATTGCCGCAGAAATTGTGGCTTCTGGGGATGAGGAAGGAATCGAAGGAATCGAAGACGAAGAGATGGGTGATATGACTGGTAGCTGCAGAGTGAATGGTACGGTTATCCAAGTGTAATCTTCTGCTATCTCGAAACAGTTAGGAGCAGTCGTGTTCGTACCGCCGTATCAATCAGAAGATCCAAGGGGAATTTGAAGATGCTCTAATTGTAATGCTATCCGGAGAAAAGTACCGTGATGAAGTCCGTTGTTCCAACGACTCCGGTCAAGAAACCAGCAACCGTCGGACCGCGCAAAGGGAAGACCAGTCAACTTCTATCGGCAAGATTCGAGCCAGCGCTGCTTGATTCTGTTCTTGTGCATCTCATTGCCGGCGATGTCTAGAAAGTGCCATTCAAGTACCTCCCAAAGCTGAGCGCGGTTCCCAGCACGAGGAGTTTGCCACGGAGCAGAGAAAATAGTTAACCATTACTAGCACGTCTTCACCTGAAGCCAAGTAGACCTAGTGACGACCGGAGTTATCAGCAGAGAGCGGACTGCAAATACTTACTCATCGAATATCGTAAAATCATGCTGTGAAAGTAATGCTCTTTTCAAGTCTGCTGGGAAAAGGTGAAAAAGCAATTCTTGGATTGGGCAGTTAACCTTAGTCAGCTGCGGGGTCGTCGAGAATCCCCAACCTCCCTATTTTAATCACCATCATCACGATATTCGAAAGTCGAACAAAATAGGCTGCCGCTGTTGAATGGCATTGCTTCCCGATTGCCAACTACTAGATAATTCTCCCATCTACCTTGCACTGTCCCTAACATATTCCGAAAACCTATGTGTTGTATAGATCAAGCACTGGACACCAAATGCAGCAAGAAATTCACACGCGAAACCCGACCTGAACCATCCGCAGATTTGAGTTAAGAAACAATCTGTCAGCCAAATTACGGAGGGATAGGGAGTAGGATGAGGGAGGAGATGAGAACCTGGAGCCAGAAGTTCCCTTGCCCTGAAGGAGTTCGCCAGTGCGCGAAACCAGAATGAGAATCCGCATCTCCAAGTAAGATTAAAGATTATCCTCTTCTAATTAAGTGTCTACAACATCAATTTGCACATTATCGCCATCACATGTCTCGCTCTCCACGTCCATCAACTCAGCGACACGAGAAGATTTACTGTGAAAAGAGAATCTCTCAGGATATTAGAGTATTCGCTTAAATGGCATATAATCGCAGGTAAGCTAAACATTTCCTTTCTTTCCCTTTCCAAAGAATGGTGGGTCGCTCTTCTTAGAAATACGGCTTTGCTGACTTCTAAATCGTGCTTTAGTCCCACCTAGACTATTCGACGAGGTCACACAAATTTCGACGTCGAGGAATACAAGAGACAACTGAAGGGTTGTGACGCGAGAAGATATAATGTGACCAATAGATCCACAGGCGCTGGAGTCATCCCAGAATCGCTATTTACTTCCTTGACTTATACGTTTTGGAAAGTATGCTTCTTATCTCGAAACCGGAGAGCCCACGAGTGGTGAGATTTTTCAAAGTCCCATAAACGGCTAGTCTGTAGATTTGGACGCTTCCTGTCTAGCATTCCTCCTCGCTTCGATATTTGGTCTTAGAGGCGGGAGAGAAAAAAAGAAGAAAAAACCATCAAAAGCTCCCGAAAAGCTCCCGCTATATCATTCGTTTGTCATCCGCAAAGGCGTCAAGACGTTCCATACCCGTATCGGCAATTTCGAAAATGAAAGTTTAATGGTGTATTTTGAGAAGAAGAAACCTGACACGGTATAGAGACGCTCTCGCTGGGTTTCTTTTGGAATAGAGACTACTCAAAGTTCGAGCGCGACGACGGGTGTCTTATTCTCCATATTCACTATGTCTCCTAGTATGAAAAACGAGGGGTAGAGTGTCTAGAAACCATTACAATTTCTCAACCAACAAGTCCGAATACTGGTTGATGACAAAGGTCGACCAAAAACATGCCTCTCGCGCTCCTTCCATCATGGTTATGAGAAACAAATCAGCCTTGTATGGCGTGCCCGTCAGTCACATACGGGATTCTCACTCCCTATACCGGAGCCACCAAAGCATCTTCTCCAAATTACAACTCGAACGCTGAGAAGGCTGGATTTTAAATCTGGGTTGTTACCGCTCCACTGGCCGTTACTGAGGTATTCCCTGTTGGTTTCTTTTCCTCCGCTTATTGATATGTTTAAGTTCAACGGGTAGCCTTACCTGATACGAGGCATCTCTAGGGTGGAGTTTGAAAGCCTTCAACTCGATACTAGTATCTTGTTTCTCCCTTGTTGACACAGTCACAATCATCCCCTAGTAAAATCAAAAATGACGCACCTGCCATCTTACAAGGAGACGGTTGACGGGCCTGACATACCTCAACTCAAGTTCAGTTACACGGAGACTGCAGATTTGCTTTGTTTGCAAGCGTGTAAACAAAGAATGGCACAAGGCATTTGGACCTTGGATTTGGGCAGACCCGGTTCGCGGCATGGCTAGAAGCAGCAACCCCTGCATACGATGTCATCATTTGATGGTATTCTGCTGTCCGTCCTCGATTGTTCCTAGCACAGTCCAACCTACCGAGACACAACTAGAGTATGCCTACGCATATGCTATTCAACGTCCTAGTGGTGCTTTAGCCAGAGTTTGCCAGGCAATACCCTGCCTCCCCTTGATTATGTTAATCCCCACCAAAGCCCTAAGAATGTCATTCTCTTGCGGCCACCAATATGACAGTCTCCTCGCCGTCACACTCACGAGCAGAAGACTTGTTGGGCTGCCGGAGATTTGAGCTTCAAAAGGCATATTGAAGATAGTGCAAGTGGCCGAACTCAAGGTGGATTCTGGGCAATAAACCATGGGGAACGATGGTGCGACACCTAGAACTGTCCTTCAAGAACACTTCCAACGCCAGACAACTGGGCAATGGCAACCAGCAGACTGGGAAAGATTAGTAAAGGGCGGGGAGCTCCTCACAGCAAGTTATTCAAATGGAAGTCAGCGTTAGGTGCCATCCAGAACCAAGCTAACTCCTTCATCACGCCATATTGCCTGCCCATGCTACCGCTTACCGGGTGCACATGTTCTGGCCGCATTCTATCAAAAGTCTGGTTCCCTGTGGGCCCCTCGACAATCCCCATTGACACACTCGCTTCGAGTTTTGGTAGGGATCTTCTCTCTTTTTGAGTCTGCTCAATTAACATTTATCGGTCGTGAACATCTCTAAATACGAGGAGTCAATTGATCAGAAGCTTGGAGATTGCGCTCGGGTTGAAGGTTCTTATCCCCTCAGCATTAAGCGAAACCAACCTTGAACACGCGAGCTGAGGTTGCGATTTGCTGTTTGCGATTTACGATCTCCGCTTTTCTGCTCCCTGAAACCCTTCTGAAGGTCACTTACATCCCAAATAAACCTTGCATAGGTTCGCCGATTGTCTTACCTTTGTTGCTATCTTCCGGGTTTGACCTTGGATGGATTCGATTGAGTTGTTATTGGAGTTTGGTGCATTCAGGATGCCGTAAAGCGGCACCTTTGTTTATTTGAACATTTCGACACATTCACTCCGTTCGCAGACCAACGAGAGCGTCAACTAGACCTCATGCCTTTCCGACCACCAAGACGAGGAATAGGAACAGCCTTCATCCGAACCATGGGTATCAGCACCCAGTTCCACCCCGGGAGCACTTCCTCACAACCCACTTAACGACTTACTCCTCACTCACTTTTCAGAGATACCGACTTGACAAAGACGGAGTGTTCCAAGAAACCCCGGATCTTGAGCTATTTAATAACCAAGAATCTATATTTCACCATTCGTTATCGGCACGTCGAGAAAATTCCACGATGCTTAACCAGAGGAACATGGCAGTTCCAAATCAAGAGTCAATTCAATGAAGTCTTACGCGGAGTCACGTTTGATAGTTCTCTTATCGTCGAATGTGTCCGACCTTCGGTATCCGGAGCATGGGTCGCAACTCTAATAGACTTGTTTTATTTGTGCCAGAAAAGCAATTCTCATCAGTTAGTGTTTTCCGGAGTGATGATGAGTCCGTCGCCTTTTCTCCATCGCCAAATGCTCATCCCCGAATTGGGAACTCCATAGCAAGCGGTCGTCAGCTGATCCTGGTGCAAACACCGACTCTTGGAATCTTGGCCCTGAATGATCACTTGGCCATAAACAAGACTAGGGCGTCCGATGGTGAAGGAGGCACAAGAGAACCAGGTCATTCTGTGAGATTAGATTATTGTGTATATCACGTAAGTCCATCTTTGAAGCCAAACCAGATATCAGCATACACTAACAACAGGTTTGCCAAAGTATGCCAGTTCATACGATGATCGTGGAAAGTCTTTCGCTACTTCGTAAAAACCCATCGTGGTCCATAGATTCTGATGCTTCACCAGTCATTTTCTCGGCTGATTCCATCTTCAACAACAGACAAACCTACAAATAGTACTCGAAGAGCGAATAGGAGTGAAGAGGCACTGAAGACCTGGGGAAAGGAGTCGCGACCGATTATGAACCCTTTTCTGCTCGCAAAAATGAAATCACCAAATAAATCCTTTCGAGACTGGCACACGCTTCTGAGACACTGGCGTAGAATTTGTCGTTTGTAGCTTGGCATATGAACCAATGGTGAGCGAATCAATAAACCTCGTAAGGAGCCAATAACTAACGTATTGTTAGGAAGTCACACGCTGTACCATAAATGACACTGGAGAGGTTGCTTTCACACTGTCCTTGCAGAAAGCGAGTCCTAGGTGCATACCACATGTACGATTTTTCAAGACTGCCGTCTGACACATACCGGAAACTCTACATAATCTTCGGACAAGCTAGCGAGCAGGTAAACTTGTTCAATTTCCGACAAGAAGTGGGGATCTTAGAAGAAACCCTCTCTCGGTAGGAGGCGTTACGGAGGAAAGTGGAAGTGTAGAAGAAATCAAGGGGTAATAAAGTGATATTATCAATGGTGATTTTGATGTTGCTTGAGCTTGCGGGGACTTTCTTGAATCTGAAATTGACAGAGTTCTATTTGCGGTGTATTCTTGAGTAGACTTCTCTTTATTACTTTTAGTGCTGTGCCCACTTCACCCCCTCCCCCCTTCAATGAGGGAAAACTCTACAACTTCACCAACGGAGAAGGGGGATTTTAGCAAAACAGATGACTTAACTACTATGAGCTTAAAGCGTGGATATCAGTATAAATATCAACTCTAGTCTACCTCCTTTCACCTTCTCTCTGACAGTCTTTCTACATCAAACACCCATTTAAACTTGGGAACCCTTTTCCTCCCTGTGCCCAATCTCGCTCGACGGTTCCCGAAGTACGTCACGTGTTTTTCTACACATTAGGCAGCCTGCATATTTTGTTGCACATCATTTTACCCTCTAATAGACTAAAAACTCCCCTGTAAAAGCACCATTTTCGCCCTTACAACCACCACCATTCTTAAATGTAAGTGACGCACCTCAGTGGTAGATAGTGGAACCCAACAATTCATAATTCTTTGGTAAAACATTATTGCGGAATGGTTGTTTATAGTGTAAAGAGGATGGATGCACGAACCAAGGGGGACTCTGTGACACGTGACTGAGTTCAGAAAGATGTGAGAGCAGAAAACCAGAGGAATAGTGAGGTTTGAACCCTCATTCTACCCTGGCGTTAGCTCGTTTCGAAATGCGTGACCACTTGGAGGGAAAATGGACCCCGTCTCGCAGTGGATGTCAAAGGTGGCAGTAAATAGGTTGTACCTATCTTCTTGTTCTAGCCTGTTATAACCATTAGAAAACAACGTTTGAATGAAACATCTCAATTGATATTTTAAGGTGTTTCAAATGTCTAAAGTGGACAATTTAAAATACCCTAAATGATTAGAGAAATGAGTAGACGGTTGATCCAAATTTTGCGATTTTCATTATCCCCCGCATACTCTTGAGCGGAGGGTCCAAACCAAGGATGACCATCTAGATGTCTATGAAGATAGCTGGGGTACAGGTGGAGCTCGAGTATCTAGAGGAAGTAGTAACAGGACAGCTTCGCTGTATGTCCTGCCCGCAACAAAATAAGAGCGTCTTGATGTTAAATCAAACAACCTGGGCAATAACGAGGGATTGAGTCGGAAAAGGAAGAAAGCTTATGAATCAATACTATTGTGGAGCAACCTAAGAAAGCTTCGAGCTACTTTCGTTTGGTAGCTGTCTAACTCTGGTAATCTGTGGTTTCGTGGAATTTGCTTCGTCGCAGCTTCGGGTGAGATTTCGAGTAAGGATTGGAATTATACGTTATTTAAAAACTCAATATCTACAGCCTTACTCGTCAAGTACTATCTTCGGTTTTGAGGAAAGTTGCTCGTACTTACTAATTTCACTATCTGGAACACAAACTTAGAACGCTGGTAAACGAGTTTTAAAACCAGCTAAAAGTGTGGCAAACTGGGGCTCAGTTGCCCGTTCAAAATAGGCTTTGCACGCCACTCCACATAGCATTTCTTTAGGATAAATAGGGCAATAGGAGTAGAAACGGCTCTACTGCGAATCTCTGCGCCCGAGCCAACATCTCGGGTACAGCTGATGTTTCTCGGTGCGTTGTAAACTCAGTTATTACACCACGTTAAGCAGCAACTCCCTATTCCAGTTGAAGTTGTATCACTTGAATTTCATTCAGCACCAAGTTTCTTGCACTTTGTGTTTAACCACAAAATAAAAAAGCCTCTAATAAAGCAGCACAAGTACTTCGTCTTCTGAATTTACTTGTATTATGGTACGAGATTACCCGAGAGTCTCAATCCTTATCGACGTCCTCTTTTTCTGCCTCTATTCACTTTTCCTAATTATGACCACTTCCAAGAGTCGGCTGTGCTCGATTGATAATCTCTGGGAAGAATTCGTGGAGCTGAGCCCTGGCATACTAACTACTTGTCTATTCACTTCCTCTGAAGTCGTCATACGACTTCCTACAACTGTAGTTTTAGTGCCTTCTTTAGTATTCGATGTCTGATGGTATCCAAAATTACAAAGTAAAAAGTATCCACAAAGCGTTCTTACAACTTACTACTTGGTCCTATAACTTCAACTTACTTCTCGCTTAACAGAAGGCCAAGATCACTTTGCTGCTTCAACCATGCAACTCGCGATCATGAATCCGCTACTAGTAATTCTTAGTTTTATTGGACTAATCAACCTGGTTCGTGCAACCTTCAAGCATTCAACCGAAATCTTCTAACCAACATTTTCAGACACTCATCTCACCGACTCCGGCGATCATCCCCGAAATTCGTGATTTAAGCACAAGAAACAAGGCAAGCTCTGCAATTCAAAATTGAAGTAGTATAACAATACCAGTGTGAGTACGTATTAATCATTAATCTGATTAATAATCTGATTAGTGTGATTAGATTAGATTAGAATTTGATTAACGAGTGTCTTGTTAGATTAGATTAATGATTCTAGGTTAATCTGATTAATATGATTAATCTGATTATTATAGCTAAAAAGAGCTATTTAGTGCTCTATAACATAGTAATCATCCTTAAAGCTTACTTTATTCTTCTCTCCTTTCTTCTATATCTCTTCTTTAGCCTCTCTCTTTCTCTCTTCTCTTCTTTTATTTCCTCTTCTATATGTATACTCTAGGTTTTTAAGCTATTCTTTCTAGTTACTAGTTATATTCTAGTATATTCTATAGATTATAAAATAAATAGAAGACTATAAGTAGAAAGTAAATTTCTAATCTAATTCATATGCTATATTATTATTTAGAACATTCTAAAATTTTAAAATTAAGTATATTTCTAAGAATTATAGAGCTAACTATTATATATGTCATTAGTATAATATATATATTTAGTATATTATATACTAACTACTTAGTAGCTAGTATATTTAATATATAAAAAGAAGTAATATAGGTAGAAAATGTAACTTTTATAGGCTCGCTTAGCCCTATAGTACTCTCGTAGCGCTATTCCGAACGCTGCCCCGGACGACCGGTCCGATCGGTCCGATTTGGACCGAATTAATCAATTTAATGACTAATCATGATTTTGATTAACGGCTCATTAATCTAATCTAATCATTACTCACACTGAACAAGACTAATAAATCCCAAGGATGACGTTCATTGTTGCTGGACCAACGGACGAGGATGGTCCACAGGAGACGCCAGCAGCCTCCAAAAGGCAGCAGAAGCTTTAATAGCACTCGGCGGAAAAGTTGGTGTCTACAGACACAGATGATTCCAGATCTCTTGCTAGGCAGATATAGAGATGGTTTAAACCCCGCCGTTACTTATATCGTGATATGTCGATATATTATCGTTATGATGCCCAAGTCTGTCTGATACTCATGCTCAAATGTTTAGAGAATGGAAATGAATGGTAGTACTAACCTTCTACTATATATAGAAACGCCTTAAGTAATAATATTATAACTCCAAACTCGACCAAAATACCCAAAGTAACCATAAAGTCGCCCAGGAAAATTCTTTCTGGGATAAGATGTGTGTGGAATATTCAGGAAGCCGACAAGACAGATAAGTGCTAAGCCCTGATTGAATAACGAGATTGTCTCAATATCAAAAGAAAACATCAGGTATAGCCAAAAGCCCAACCGTGACACATCCACTTCAAAGCTCAGAAACGAAACCCTTAAAAAAAAAATTCTCGGTGTACTTATCAGGACTCTCAACTTAGAAATCCAGTGATCGGTTTAAAACGTCCAAGCTTCTTGGAATGTGGTTAACAGAAGAATTATACCTTCAATGGAACAATCTCCTCCGTCAATATCAAAATATGACATACCTTCCCACTAACCCAAGTTGCGGGTTGGTCGCGCGTTATAGGTTGAGCTTCATCACTCATCGAGCTACATATCAAAAGCTCAACTCTTTCCGAGTCCCCCCCTATAGTAATCAGGTACCGCTATACCTTATATACGTTATGTCTTCCGATAGCATTCCCCAACTTCCACAATCTACTCACTATCTAAAAAAACTCTCCCCCCAAATCTCGGATTCCCAAAACCAGAAAAATCAGCACCCCAATAAAT
This sequence comes from Hymenoscyphus scutula, assembly GCA_001399465.1. Classification (NCBI taxonomy): domain Eukaryota; kingdom Fungi; phylum Ascomycota; class Leotiomycetes; order Helotiales; family Helotiaceae; genus Hymenoscyphus; species Hymenoscyphus scutula. The sequence goes on from LKTO01000170.1 coordinate 70,081, forward strand.
CCCCCCCAGTGCTTTTCCAAAAATAAATCCCCCTCCCCTATAAGCAGCCTCAGGAAGAGATTCTCCGTACTGTACATGTACCTACCCTACCTACCAAATCACCCCCAAATCCCACGTGTCAACCTCCCACCTGGTAGCGAGGTCCTCGCCCAGGACCAATTAATCACCTCGTCTCCGTGAGATTGGGAAATTTTCCCATGTGGAAGGGGTGGATGGGGGGGATCTGACTCCGCTCGTACCCGTTGCCCAGACCACCCTCTTCACCTTTTTGGGTTTCGGTCGAAAGCACGGAGGGAAGTACGAGGGCAATGGTGAGAGAGCCAATTAGATTTCCCCGTTTCCGGTGTTTTGTTGGAGTCCGAGATTCCGGTGGTGTTTAGGGGAGGGGAGATTGAGGGTTGACGTGAAAGTTAAAATTTACTTGAGGTTATGAAGGGGACGAAGTGTACAAAGTACGAGGGGATGCGAATGATTGGGAAGGAGGATACGGGTGTTGGTTTTTTTACAATCGTGGAATGGAGTTATTTCAATGGTAATTGAGGATGCAATGCCTTTCTTTTGTTTTTGCTTGTTTGTAGTTACTACCCACCCTCTGATTAGATGACGTGATATCCCAAGACCCAAAGAGGTAAAAAGAAGACGTTCATTTTTAACAACTCCAAGATATCTCACACTCGCACAACGGACGGATTTGAAATCTCCGGCTGTCCAATGCCTAATCAAGACATCAATCGACGTATGTGGAAGAAATCAAGAGGAAGGAAAGGTTGCTTGTACACTTGTATTTGAAAGAAAAGGAGGGCTCAGTCAGCAAAAGCCACAGCAGGAAATTTTAAAGCCGAAAGGGAAATGTAATCATGTTAAGCGAACCAATGGCACATCATGCTTACCTCCAGCCCTCTCCTCCGCGTTTCTTAATTCCAGATAATTCACGCCATCCAGTCATCGTGCATATCTTCACAGACGATTACTCACCCTCGTCTCGCATCCAATGATTTGACACGATCTTTCGGTCGTCACACAGATGCCGTGATGCCGTCTTACGTCCGCAAGAGACTCAGAGTTTTGGTAGGGGTAGGCTGCTCGAAACTCCGACTTCAAGTCCGAACTACGCCGAAGGTTATTCTATGGAGATTGTTCATTTTATGCGCGTGCGAGTGCTTTCTCGGGATCTTCATTGGAGGATCTGGTTGTTCGAAGAAAGGTACCGGTTCTAGCCCTATGAGGCTCTCAAGATGTCGGTTCATCGAGGGCACTCGGACTCCGGTGGTGTTGATCCAACTATGATGTCTTGATGGAGATATTTGGTGGAGAAAAGAGAAAAAAGCTCTGAGCAAAGTTGCTCGTGCCTTGGTGCCGTCACTATCAAGTGAAAATATGAAGATTCTGAGATTTTCAATGGAGCGCGTGTTGGGGCGCGTCTGGCTTGCTTCTACTGTCTATTGTGCCCGGAAACGCGGAGAGAACTGACTTGTGACTTGAAGGCCCTCAAGTGCGGGAATTTGTCGTCGTCAAAGGAGGTGTCTGAGCGCGTGGAAAACACGGATGAGAATTGTCACGAGATGAAAATGCTTGCCATGGCGGGTGTCAATTAAGGTTGATGAGGGTTGGAATAAGGAATATATCGGCACGAACAAGTTGTCCGTGTTGCGATGGTTACCTACTGATTGATCACTGTTCGATCGCTACTTCAAATCATAACCCAAGAAGAAAGATGCGAAATCGGGATCCACAGATGCTGTCAGGGTAAAAGTTTATCTGATGGTTGAAAAAAATGAGGGGTTCTCGGGTTCAGAGCGGAGATGCAGAATCTCCTTCTCCTCCTCGGGATCTGCTGTGCATATTGCATCCTGTGAGTCTGATGACTCAACCACGAGGATTCCCAAAGGAGACAACTTGACGAAATGCCTATACGGAATATTTATCTAGTTGCTCAAAGCAGAGCAAAAGTCATGAAACAGACCGGAAGAGTCACTGGAGAAGTCTTTCATAGCCTCTTTCAAATGGTTGTTATGGCAATCTAACCTGCATCCCGCTCTTCTGCACCTACGGAGTAGTCCCGTCCATCGCAAAGATCATTATCTGAGGTGGCTGCCTGACGAGTGGGTGTTCTTGATGCGCAAGCACTGATACGTTACCAGGCTGCTTACGTGCGAAGTCTGGCCGTTACGGAACAACGCACCAAACCTCAAATTCTCAAAACCTCGGCGAGCTCGAATATGAGCCAAACAAACCTTCAGGACTGCGGATGACTTTGCTCGGGGTCTTGGAGTGGCCGCTCTGTTGGCGCATCGCGATATGTACTTTCCCATTGAATTTGCGTGGTGGAATTATGATGTGAATGGGGCTTGCTGAAAGTTGAGTGCGAAAAAGAACCAGCCATTCATTCAGGCTGCCAAATAATGGGCAAGTGCTCAGACCCATTCGTCACTATCAAACGTGGCCTCGATATTCCGATATTCCCCAACGTGAGGAATTTCCCAAAGGGGTAGAAGTCGAGGGTAAAATCCACGGCGTAGCGAGTAGTCGCGTACCGTGGAGGCTGTGTAATCACTGTAATGGGATTTGAATTGTTTCCATGACATTCCTACTCAAGTGAATACGGAATACGGTGGCAGGTCTCAAGGGGCATTTTGAAAGAGATTGCGGTGTAGTCCTTTCATATTATATTTCTTAGGAGGCGACGAATACCCACGCGTCGATTAGGCTCTCGAATTTTAAGGTCGAGGTGGACACTGGGCACAATTAATTCCATGCCAGACAAAGAACCTCGAATTGATTAATAGTCTCGATTCAATGGAAGCCGTGCATGAGACTATGTCTGATTTTTTTTTTTTCCAAAGGTATCATGTCGATTGCTTTGTCACTTTAATTCCGAGTTGTTACAATTGCTCGAAGCGGTTTGCAGTTTGTCATCATAAACCCGACGGGTAGGTACATTTTCCTTTGTAGAGTAATCCGGCGGGTGGGGATCACAAACTCCACACCGCATATCGTAAATTTTGCTGTAACAGAACAGTGCACTCGGTTTACTAGCTTGTGTAGCGAACAGCGCGGTAGGGTAGGCTACCACGATTTGTTGGTTTGTAGGCTATCGTGGCTATGGAATGGAAATGGAGGAATCATACGAATCTACAAAGCCATCGTCGTAGCAACCTGCATGTGGTGCGCGTTCGGCGGAAGGAATTAAGCTCTTTGGAAATAAGGATTAGATTCACGGACGGTAGATGGTACCGTATGGCTCATAGTGATTTGAGTTGGATTTGGCGTTTCTAGTGGTGGTGGACATAGGACCGGACTTTTGGAATTTTACTCAGCGCCTGAGTGACGACCCATGCCGCGACTCATATCGGAGAGAAGTTGTCCCCGAGGGTCAAACCCGACCGCCCAACCGTTTTACACCGCATCCGCATCACTGCTGAGAAAGCGAGCGAGGGCCAAGGGGGAGGGGGAGGGGCAGCGCACCTGGCACGCATCATGACTCTGGGCTCGACAGGGGGGGACCCATAGATGTTTTCTCACGGCCTTACGAACAAAGGGGACGCGGAGCTATCGGTTATGAATCAGCCCTGTCGGTGCCGGAAGCATATGAGACCAAGTCAGCGAGATGGATACAAGAACAACCTCCTCCTCCTGACCAAAGACTCCTTTCAAACACTCAGCAGCACCATTCACAACAGGCAAGCAAACTACACTCAACAACAATTCAAACAATACAACACTTCTTCCACATCACCAAAGCAAACTACCACCACGACGACGAACTTACATCTCACCTACACAATAAACTTTCCCGGTGCCTATCACATCACCACCGGTCCTCGGCCTCGTTTAAAATTGTTGCCTTGAGTCATTCTAGGACTGAGTAATAATTTCACAACAACACAAAATGTCGACCACTTCCCGATCACCACTCTCCCAAACACCTCATTCCTCATCCGTCTCACCATTGAAGAGAAAAGCCATGTCTGTCACACAAACATACTACCTCGCCCACACGGCACGAGGCAAGCTCTCTTCCGAGGCTGCTCGAAGTGACCACAACCTTAGACTTCTCGTCGGCCACGCCAACCTCCTCGATTCATTAATGCTTGAGCTTGCAGAGGCAGAACAAGAGCAAGAGAGCTGGTTCAACCAATCCGTCAAGAAGGCAACCAAGACGGAAGAGCCACGACACATCCAATGGGCAGATACCATTGTCGAGGACCCTGAGGATGACTGGCAAGCAGAGGACGCCGATAGCTCAGACAGCGAATACGATTCCGACGAGGAGATTGAGATGGAGGCACACATGGCAGCATTACAACGAGTAGCATCCCACCAGGTGACCGAAGTAGAGGAGGAGGAAGAATCAGAGGAGGAATTCGAGGAGGACGAGGAGGAAGACATTGCATCTCTCCAGCTCACACGATCACAATCACACTCCGCCTCTCCTCCCGAACTCGACCACGATTCCGATTCTTCAGAAGACGAGTCAATGCCACCATCTCCTCCCTCCACCTCGCTCCCAAACTTCTCAGAAAAGCAACGCCGACAAATCGCAACCACATCCTACTACTCCAAACCCGCCGAAGCCACCGTATCGATACCACCGTCCGAGCAGCAAGCCTTCTTCGAGGAGGGCTTCTACCTTCCTCAACGGACGCCGGGTCTCGTGAGCGCAATAAGTGTTTACTAAAGCACTTGATTCCACCTATTCACGAAACGATAATAATATTTTGACACGGTCTTCAAGCGACATTTTTTGAGCGAGCGGGCTTTTTTGCATTCTGGGAATTCGGAGTTTTGCAATCAAAATACCACTTTTCTTTTGTTTATCACTTTTCAGGGTTTTGGGGATTTAACAGGGGGAGGAGGAAGGAAGAAGAGGAAATCAGTTCACACCACTCAATGGGGCAATCATCATTTTTTCAGGGAGTTAAAGGGAGAACTAGTTCTGGATAATCGGGATGGATAATTATTGTTTTTTTCGCTCCCTCGCATTTAGCGATGGTTGAGCACCAATACATAAAGAGGATACTTCACAGTACATAAAAACCACACCAAATCAATATCACAAAAACATACTCAAAAACAAATTTCTCTTGTGACTCCACTCTTCAATCCTCTCTTTTTATTTTTTTTATTTTTTCTCTTCTCCCCTTTTCTTCGCTTACAATTCTTTCAGTACCTAATACGGAGTCCATAGTCCGTGACTCATTCACATGCTCTTCCTCTCGTAGCCTAGCAGCCCAACGACACAAAGTGACAAAACACACCTCACAAAACACACAAGCGGAAGAAAGAAAAAAAAAGAATCCGGGACCCCTGAATCCCTGACTGATGGAGCAACAAAAGAAAAAGGTGGGGTTTTCCGGCTGTCGGACAACGGTCCTTTGCATTCACCGCCTGATCGGTTTGGCTTATCCCTGTAATGTACCCGCGACGATGACCCCCTGAAAGCACAGGGTGAGGGGGGGCCACGCGGGAGGCGTACTTGTAAGGACGTGTGTAATAGGTAAGGAAGGGAAGGAGATTTCGGATTTTTTGTGGTGCGAAGGTGCGAGTGTGATGGGATGGATGTGGTCGGCCGAGGAGCGGATGAGTGGAAATGGAAGGCTGTGAGCGAGTACGAGGACCCGGAGTTTGGGGGAGCGAACGGACGGAGGAGAGGGTGCACTAGACTAGACTGGATTGGATTGGATTAGGTGAGGGCACATGATTTTTTTATTTTATTTTACGCATTGCTAGATGGGATGATGATGATGATGATGGGGTTTCATTTCATCTCATCGCTTTGTGTTTGTTTGGGGATATCAGATGAGAAAGAAGGTTAAGAATGACATGATGCTTCCATTCCTTCCATGCGATCGAAAATTGCATGTCAGTCCCTTGAATTTGATTTCCATCGCATGGCTGTCGTACGAGGTGTGCCTTGTTACGAAGTAGGTTGTGCTCACGATTTGCGATTTCAAATGATGGATGTCAGAGTGCCAGAGTTCTGGATTTCAAATGCTGATCGACCACGAAACCATGTCCTGATCAAGGGGGAAAGACGTGGAAGCTTCTTGGGGAAGATTCTTAATAATGCGATGGGTTGGAGGGATCTAGGGATATAGGGATATATCATCAGTTGTGTTTCTATATGTGAACTTGGGGATCGGGGAATTCTGGAAACGAGGAGATTCTAATTGTGATGATACGATGAGGCTTTGAGTCTTGGTCGTCGCATGTTTTTGGGTCTTTGGTTTTGGGATGAGGCTGTGGATGTGGATAGGGGGATAGGTAGGGAGATGGGATTGCGAAACACCACCAGATTTAGGGATGATATTACTTAGCGATGTTTGAACTTTTCGGTTCCTCCATTTAGAAAATTCTATAGATCGAAACATCGTGGGGATTCTTCAGGTGTACACTGGATAGAAGGAAATCTCCTGAAAAAGGGGCATTGCCAATTGGGGGGATTACTGTACTGAGATTAAAATTCACCTGGCGCCAAACAAACCAACCTTGCGAAGCCTCTCTCACCAAGCGGAAAAAGAAGCCACGACGACGAAACATCATCAGCGCAGCGATGGATGAAGAGGATGAGGCGTTGCAAGATCTCCCTCACGTAAACAATGACAATTCCTCTGAATACTGAAATCGTTCCCTCAAAATTCCGATATGGGCTGAACCCCGCATTTTGTAAACGAACATCGCGGTTACCGCTTTGGGGTAATAATTTGGCATCGCGATTTGCTTCTTTTCAGGCTTCAGCTTGCACGAGAGCCCTATACGAGCCTGTTTACCCCACCATTTCGTTTATTCCGACGACCACGACAGCAAGAAGTGTACCAGGTGAAGGGTGGCCTACGGTTCTACATCCGAAGAGGGAGACTCGGTGAGCTTGACTGCGCCTGACCCCCGATCATAATCTCAAAATTTAAAGTAAAAAGGCCAACCCACCCCCAACCTGCAGCTTGCAGGTTGGCGGTGTGTTTTCGATGCCACCCGCCCACGAGGTGTGAGTTACACGGCGAAGTGCACGAAGCTTTGGTGAGCGAGTGTGTGCACAAGGCTGATTGCTGACTTGCATCTGATTATCGTGATAATGGAGATGTGTGGATAGTAACGTATCTTTGCATCGCCGAGTCAGCTATGAAGAGGAAAGTGGAAAACGTAGAGTACTCGGTGATCCCGCTTGCTTTGAAGATACTGCGGAAATTCGACAGAGAAACTAAGGTATCAAAAGTACAACAGTGGAGAATACAAACATTACGACGACTGGTCGGTGTATCCCACCCAAGGAAAGGCGGATGGCTACGCGGTTTTTGCGATTGAAGCCTAGATTGAAAGGTAGCTTGTGAGTGGTTCATGTGCTGGCTGGAGGATCAGGTGCGAGACGCTTGTGTTTGTTGTTCATTTGAGAGCCTCTTATTCGTCTCGTACAGCCAACCACTTGATGTGACATGTACGTAGCCGTAAGGCAATCTCATTTCAGTATTTGATATACTTTGCCTCCCCCACTCGGGGTCGGACTGTTTGACGAACCGCGTCTGACGAACTCTAACTAAGTAGAAAATTAAGCTACTAATCGATGCGAGGGTATAAGAGAGGATGGATCAAATTTGATTAATGCGCCGTAGTAAAAACAATAGAGAGTAAACAAGCGATCACGATCTTCTTCCTCCGCAAGCGCGGAGACCGCGGTGAGCGGGAGCGGAACGCGAGCTTAGCTGCGGCTCGGTTCGTCACCGGACGGTTCCAAATTGATGGGATTGGGCTGAGATGAAAAATTGTATGAGTCGGGGAGCAGAAACCCGATTTGAATTAAATGTTTTTTGATGTTGCGCATGAAATAAAAATTTAGGAGGAAGGGCAAAGGATTTCCCTAAGATTGGATTAGATAAGATCTCTTGGCATCGGAACCGAGTCGTCTCTACTTGTCGATGGTTCGGGGGATCCTCTATCCCTTGGGGGATCCCCTCGCTGACTAAGCTAGCACTTGTAGTACTGTTTTTGGTGTGGAATGCTGCTTGTACAAGTCCGGCGGGGGATCGGGGATCATATGGCATTTACTTGTCTTTCAACTTGTTCTTTATACTCTCTTTCCTTTAGTATTACTAATAGCATAGAGCATTCACCTAATTCCATACATTCCAGGCCTAAAAGCGTTAACCCTTTATCTAAATCCAAGTATAAATCTCTCTCTAAAATCCTCTAAGGTAAGGTAAATCCAGGAAGTACTATTAAATCGTTAATTAAATTCAATATGCCTAGACTAAGGAAAGCTCTCCCAGAAGCTTCAAATACCCCCCTAGCAACACTTACTTCTACTAAACGATTGGCAGTAGATATTAATAATCAGAATGCTAGCGCAAAAGCAATAAATAACACTCTATTACAAAAGAAGCAAGCCTAGCCAGCTAATACTACCAAGGCATATGCCTAGCCCCAAAAGCTCTAGAGAGTATGTATTTTAAACGAAGAAGTCCTAGGATTTATATACAAGCTAATTTATATACTAGGAGTAGTATACTACGCATAGGTATGCCGATACTAATATTATTACCTCTAAGAAGGTATGTTGATTTATTAATAAAGTCGTCCTTCTATAGCGTAAAGAGCTCTCTGCCAAAAAGCTCAAGGCTTGCCAGGAAGAGCGTAAAGCTATCCTAGCCTCTCGAGCAGCCCTTCCTACTCCTCTGTCGTCGTCTTCGAATAATCGCGATCGTAAAAAGCGTAAAACGTTACTGAATTCCTTCCAAAATAATACAGTCGATGCACACGCTCTCGAGATAGCAGAAGAGGTCCATGTCGATTTAGCCACTACTCGTACTTTAGTAGCAGACGATTTTGAGGATTTAGAGGGTACAGATGCAGCAGGAGTACAAGTACAGGAGGTAGATAAGGATAGATTACCGCCGCTCGATAGAGGGCCACTTTTATATAGAACTGTCGATACATAGATGGCAGTAATAAGTAAGCTTTAGAGTAAGCAAAAAGCACTAGGGAGTAACCTACACCCTAACTTCCGCGGCGCTGTATTTAAGGCCAAGATAGATGCTCTAAAGTCTCTATAGGTAAATAATCCTAATTTCTTAAGAAATAATTAGCTAATTTTTCTTCTTTTTAGTTTACTGTCTCTCGAGAAACCTACTAGGATCGCGGAATCGATAGCCTCTCAAATAGCTACTCTCAAGAGGAGTTTCTTTTAATAAATAAATCCTTATTTACCTCCTCCCTTGATAATCGTTCCGCTGCTATTAACCTACGTACTCGCCTCGATATATTACTAGAGCACTTTTACGTACTTAGAGGAGAAAATAGAAGGATAGTAGAGCTTCCGGATTTCATGTACTTAACCTTCCTAAAAGAGAAGGGTCCTACTCAAGCTAATTATATTTTCATAGTTATTAGTAATAGTAAAACGAACAAGTGGAATAAGATCTAATTTATAGGCGCTTTTAGGCATAAAGATGTACATCTTTACCCTGTAAGCGCTCTTATATAATACTTGTTTTAGCGATAGCATTTCTCAGGAGAGAGTACGCCTGACTTTCAAAGAAGGCGCACATAGTATAATAGGAAGCTTTTAGTAGAGTCATCTACACAAGTAGAGCGAGAGCTCTCCTATAGCACGCAGCTTAAGTATACTAATAATATATTTAATACCGTAGGAGTAGAATCTACTACTAAAACACAAGCTATATAAGGATGTAGTATAAGAGCAGTAGAGCTCTATAGAGTTGTAAAATCACAGGTTACTCCTACTCTCGATTTTAAGAGATTTAAGTACTAATTAATTTTAATAGATTAAGCGTGCTAGAAGATAGCAAACTAGCGCTATTACTAGCGCGTATCTCACCTATCTCCTAGTAAAATTCCTTCGCCGTACCTCTAGATTTAGCTCTTATAGTAGTATCTACTTTTTACCTCGAGCAATTAAAGAGCCTCCGCTTAAATTATAATAATAAGTATAGCTATAGATAGAAGATTAGCTTAAGAGGTATAAAAAGTATTAGCTCTATAAGGTAGATTTCAAGAGAGGTAGGCTAGACGAAGAGGATATAGCGGCAGCTCGATTCTTAAAGTTACTCTTAAGACTAAGAATAATCTTACTTCAAGATCTCGCTATTCTTAAGTAAGAGTACTCTAAATTTATACTCTTCTCCTATATACTTTTTAGTATACTAGAATAGGGGAAGTTTACATACGCTATACGCGGTAGTATCCTAGATCAAGGTACTAAGTCTAATAGGCTCCTTAAGTAAGCTGTCCTAGAGATAGCTTTAACTCTTATATCTAGTACCTAGGCTATCACCTTGTAAGCGTAAAATCACTTTTAATCGGTTATATAAGAGATAGGTAATTTAAGTATAAATTTCAATACTTTTACTACTAGGCAAATCCTAGTAACTCTTTAATTAGGTAGCTAGCCTAAACATACTCCTCCTACTTCTTTAAGTATACCTCTCTTAAATATACCTCTCTCGCTAGATCTTATAGCCGCTCGATTTAAATTACCTCCTCTACCTCTACTACTAAGCACTCCTCCTACATATAAGATAGCAAATAATAGGACGGTAGGAGATTTATAGAGGGAGTAGAACATAGGATTGTACGGAGAGCCCTCGATCAAGGCTCTTAAGCTCTAATAAGGTAATAAATAGCGTACTACACGTAAGGAAACAATCTTCTTTTCTCGGTAGAAGTACCTAATTAATTAAATACAAAGTTTAATTAGTAGTAGTATGTTAGAGGAGGAGGCCATCCTAGTACTTAAGTAAGAGCAAGGGAATCAATCGCTTAATAAGCTTTATAATACGTTGAAGGAGAGAGAAAAGAATATAGGATAAGGTAGGAGATTTAGTAGAATTACTCTATATAACTCTTTTTATATATTAAATCTTTAAATTTCCTCTCTAATTTACTCTTTAATTTACTCTTTTTACTATTTCTACTATTTTAATTGTACTATACGTGAGACTACGCTTAAGCTACTTCTACGGTTAGAACCTACATCTTATAATACATACTACGTAATTTAAAAGTTATTCAAAAGTTATTTTAGATACTAAATCTAGGCATCTTTAGGAGTATTTGTGTAGAGAAATTAAGATATTTAAGTACGTTGTTATTTAATTATTAATTAATAAAGTAGAGAGCGATCAGCAAGAACTTGGTGTTAGTAGCGGGATCCCTTAGCGCTAAAGCCGGGGGATCCCCCACTAAAATTCTCCTAACACAAGCTCTACTTGTACTAGTAAAGAGGGGGGCCACATCGGAGTATCGCCTGTCATGTAAATCATATGTGAACCCACTTTATAAAAGTCTATATAGGCCAAATTAGCAACTCTGATTGGCTGTTTATGCAGATTTTTGGGGCCGAGCCGTATTATGAACTAGCAGGCGTTGCTCCGAGGTGGCCACCCTCTTTACCTGCAGTGTTCTCGCCCCAACCTAGATACGCTGTCACGATTGATCTACTTTCTGAAATTTACCTGCAGGATTTCTTAACCACGACATTGTAATGATCTGTATCAAAAGCCTGGCCACAAGTGAAATAACTTCCAAATGATGCATCCGAATAGCCTTGGAAAAGATGGCATTCGTTCAGAATGTCCAGAGTGTATGTCGCGAGATATTCGGCATCGGGGTTGATGTAATAGTCGTTCTTTTGGTTTGTTAGCAAAGTGTTCGTAGCTAGTGGAGAAGGGCTGTGGGGATTTTACATCGTTGTAAAGAACAATCTCGAACATTCATTTCTAAGAGTGCTGCCGATTTTCGATAAATATCGTTATTTCTGAATGTCTGTTTTCTCCCATTATATATTATGATTGAGTAGGTAAAGAAAGTTTTATCATAGGATATTAAGTTCTAATACTATTTAAAATAAGAAGTCTATAAATTAAAAAAGGTTGTATATAAAGATTGTAGAAAGGTAATTCCCCTTATCACTAAAACACCTGTCTAGAAAGCAATATAAGGAATAAGTAGTATAGATTAGAGTAGTTGCCACTAGTCTACTCTACTATACTCTACTCTAAGTACTACTTAAGTAGTATAGACCGAATCGGGCCGGCTGGGAGAGGGTTTCGGAGTATCGTCGGATGCTTCTCGGGTATTAGTAAGACACTGAAGTAAAAGAAAGAAAGTAGCGAAAAAACAAGTAGGAAAAGTATATAGTACTTAAATTTAAAATTAGTATTCTTTTACTATTAGGATTATAGTTTTTATCTTAGATTTTTACTTATATACTATTTATAGTACTAAGTAGAGTATTACTTTAAATACTCTTAAGTAATACTATACTCTACTTTTATAAATATTCTACTTAAACTCTACTCTACTATAATTAAAATACTCGAGTATTTCGTACTTATACTACTAGAAAGTAAAGGTAATTATCTATTACTTACTAAATAGTAAGAAAGGAGGAAAGGAGTAAGTATATCTAGTAAAAATTAAAGTCGAAAATCGAAAGATCGATAATATAGTTTATTAGCGAGTCGATTATATCACCGAGTCGATCACTTTAAAACCTGTATAAAAAACGTCTATATATAACCGTACACTTTATATATTTATATATAAAAATATCTGAAATTGAAACCTTAGTTTTATTACTAGAGTGTATACTAAAGTAAGAGATCTACTAAAGTAAGAGATCTACTAAAGTAAGAGATCTTTAATTAGCTGTGTTTCTTCTAGAGTCTTATCTTAGTAGAGTAGCGGTTAGAACTGTTATATTACTCTCTCCTTTAAAAAGAAGCTTACTCTTAAGCTTATAGAAGCCTCTATACTATTCTCTAAGTCTTCGTAGAAATCCTCTCTATTCTTATAAGCTCTAATCTATTCACCTAAGCGACGCGAGAGACCTAGTTATATAGAGTATACTATATAGAAGTTCCTTAGCTTATATAGCGAATATTTAAAGTTATAAGTAGAATACTATTCTAGGTCCTCGTTATAGCCTACCTACTTTACTCTATAGTATAGTCTACTTCTTACTTTCTTTACTATAATTACTTCCTCTACTTTCTACTTCTTATCGTCTATAACCTATATTAGTAGGAGTAGTTCGTTTATTTATTCTAGTAGAGAGTTGTCTAAGGCTTTTTATAGACAGTCTAGAGAGAATATAGAGTATATTTTCATAGACGCTAGTAACTTAACTTTATAGAAGTGTCTAACCTTTTAAATTACTTCGTATAGGCCTACTATTTAATAGTCTTATTTATAGCTAGAGCGCTCTATCTTCTAATTCTTTATAGATACCTAGACCTTATCTTCTACTTTAAAGTCTACTTCGCGTTAGTAGAGGTTAATATCTCTTTACTTCTTGTTCTATACTTCCTTTATAATCGTATAAGCTGTCTTCTACGCTTCTTAGAGCTTTTTAACTACCTACTATACCTCTTCTTAGTTTAGCTTTTCTTTTAGCGTAGTAGAGTTTAGTATATTCTAGTTAAAAGAGGTACGAGAAGAGTAGACGTTTAGAAGCTCGAAAGGTAACATTCTAATACTCTTATAAGGTAGCGTTAGCTAGGCGTAGTCTATAATAGATAGTAGTTTAGACTAGTTATTCTAGTAGTAATTAATAAAGAGACGTAGGCGCTAGTCTAAGTACTAGTTTATAATTTCTATTTATCTATCTATATTATTATTATACTTCTATTACTAACTTTATTCTTAAAGAAGTTCTTAAGATATAGTAGTATCTATTTAAGAGTAGTATCTCTAAGATATAAGATTCTAAAGATAGATTAAGTAGTTCTATTATTAGAGAACATCTTAATATTAATATTAAAATAGATATCTATCTAGAGTAGAAATAATTCTAATTCTTAGCGTTTTCTATAATAGATATTAGATAGTCTAACTTAAATCGTCTTAAGTATCTTAACTCTAAATAGTTTAGATATATCTAGTATACTTTTATTATTATTATTAAAATTTAGTCTAGTAGTTTTCTAAGACGTTATAAGCGTTCTTTAGATTAGTAGGTTAACTCTACTAGTATTTAGACTAGTAGTAGTAGTAGTAGTAGCTTTTAAAAGTATTACGATTTAAACTTCTAAGCTTTAGATACTTAAAGTATAACGATTCTTAAACTAACTAATTAAGGTAACTAAGTATCGCTAGATTAGTTACTTATAAAGAGGTTTAATTATATTCTAGGTATTTACTTAGAGGTAAACTTGTTACTTAACTATAAAACTATTAAGGTAGTAATAATAATATAATATTAAGTTAAGTATAAAGCTTCTATCTAATAGTAGACGTACTAGTCTTATATAGAACCTTTGTTCTCTACTAGAGTCTCTCGCTTCTATAGAAGTCTCTCGCTTAGACCTAATAGAGACTCTATATCTCTAAGAACTCTACTATATAAAGACTCTATTATATAACTACTACTTTTCTAAATAGATTCTATATCGCTAGATTAGGCCTACTAATACTTTCTAAGAGTTTATATATAAATAGTACTTAATCTATTAGAATGCTATCTAGTCTTCTTTATTATATATTAGTATATAATTCGTAATAATTTAGTTAGTAGAAATACTAAATAAAACCTACTAAATTTACTATTATAAATAAGTGTACCTCTTTATACTAGCTAAGTTTATTCTTAGTTTAGCTAAGTTTATTCTTAGTTTAGTAATAGTATAGTAGTTAATACTAATAGTTTTTTAGAATATAGATAAAATCTATATGTTTTTCATCTTATACTAGTTTAAAGGAGTAAAGTTAAAGGACTAAGCTTAATCCTCTACTTATTTCTAACCTTTAGCTACCTTCGAACGTGATCTAGAGTTTTCGTAGAGTAAAGGATGAAAAAGAAATTTATCTGAATTGCTAACTTCTATATCTAAGACTCAACGCTTACTATTTTTAACCTTGCTAAAGGCTACATGCTTAGCTTTTTTCAAGTTCATAACATATAAAGAACGTTAGTATCCCAAACGGCTCAAGAGTCCCACCAATTGCTTCTCGTTATCGTCCCTACACTGAACGATCACCTCTTCCGATTGCAACCGTAAGATATCAGAATTGGAGACCCGCCACGGCAATATTGTTCGGAGAACGGTATCAACGTCGGCCACCTTGTCAATTCCCGGCATTGTCCTCGGTCTCTTCACATCCAGCTTTTCCAACTCTTCCTCCCAAGCTGCTACAGATTCCCACTGGACTCCATCTTTGGTCGTTGGAGGGAGTGGCGTTGGAAACCCGTGAAGCTTCGCTTCTCTTAACGCCATAGCCTCACTAGCTTCGTCGCCAGACCAACCTCGGAACTGACCACCAGCTCCATCAAAGGAGCGTAGGAACTCATAAGAAGGATGAGAGATAAAGGCAAAATCATAGTCAATGAGAGCCGTGATCCGACCGGTGGTGGCATCAAAAAGGAGATTGTTGGCGGCTATATCAAGGTAAGAAAGTATTATTAGCTGAATGATGAGGAATTTGAGATTGAGAAGTACATTACTGTGTATTACTTACTGAAGTCGGCATGTATGATGACTCGATCTTGCTTCGATGCCAAAGCTTCGAACTGCGCTGGTATACCACGCTGAATAAAAGCATCCAAGCGCTCTCTCACGCCATTGGCACGCCATCCTTCGATATACTGATTTTCATCTGCTTCTCGAAGGGCCACTTCAAGTCGTCCCTCGAAAGAAGCTTCATATGACTCCCAGGGCCCAGCACCAACACTGGTCATGGCGGTACTTATAGGGCGACCAATGTCATCAAACGTGACGCCCCCAAAACCAGTAATACTGGAAGGAAGCTGATAATCTTGCAACAACTTCAGCATTCTAGCCATCTGGGCGAAAATCTTACGCTTCTGCTCGAGATCCATGGCATCAAATGACTCATCTACCGGTGTACCCGGCATCAATTCTTGAATAATCCAACCTGGTGAGGATTTCATTGCTGCGCTTCCCCAGCCATACACTGAAGGCACTACACGCGGCACAACTTCAGCCAGAGCAGCCGAAGCTAGATTAATGATTGCCACTTCATTCTCGATACGAGTCGCTTGGTGCAGGCCTTCGGTGTTGGGGTTGGCGAGGCGAAAGATGAGCTCCTTGGTACCTTCCGGAATTGGTACACAACCGGGTTGTTGAGTTGCTGCCCTGATAACTTGGCCCGGCGTAACGGGCCCAGGTAGTTGAACACGATAAACAAAGTTGTTGTATCTGAAAGGACTCTCTGGATCGTATTGAACTGGTGTTATCTCGGCATTTTCCTAGAGAAATCCAAGCATTATTAGAGCTTTTCCGGATAGGAGAGAACCAGAGAAAGGATTACGATAGGGGGTAGTGCAAGAAAATCACGGTGCTACCTACCTTGAGCCTAAACGTTTTCTGGAGGAGATCTCGTACAAAATCTAGTCGTTTCTGATAGTTGGCCTGGTTACTCGTTGTGTCGGCCATTTGTAGTGACAGTGTAGAGAAATAGAACGTGACGGGTTATAGAAAGATGACGAGAAATTGTAATATTTTATTGGGGTTGATAAAAGGAGCGGGAACGGGTGATGGAGTATAAGGGGATGAGATGTTGCAGTTGTGTTGTTGCAACGCAAGTACGCTAGCTGTAAATTGATGGCCGCCCCGCCGCCCGGCTAGCGGCCAATGTCGGGGTCCCAATACGTTTACCA
This sequence comes from Hymenoscyphus scutula, assembly GCA_001399465.1. Taxonomy (NCBI): domain Eukaryota; kingdom Fungi; phylum Ascomycota; class Leotiomycetes; order Helotiales; family Helotiaceae; genus Hymenoscyphus; species Hymenoscyphus scutula. The sequence continues at coordinate 86,711 of LKTO01000170.1, forward strand.
CCGGTGGTAGGTTTAGGGTTCCAATACACTGACGCCCCGGCGTCAGTTTAGAGCTGACTAAGCACGAATTTTCACGCCCTCCCACTACTACTAAAATGCGCGCACGTCGTTATAGATAGTAACTAGGCCTAAAAAAATATATTAGAAGAGATATTTCTATATATATCTATACTACTTTATATATAATATATAAACTAGTATATTCTTTCTAACTATAAGAGTATTATTAAATAGAACGAATCGAAGTCGTTTAAAGCTACCTAGCGTATAGTTATCTAAGTATATATAATTTAGTAGTTTAATAAGCGCTAGCTTAAATTTTAGACGAAATATACTAACTAAAAGACTTAATAATATATAATATATCTATAAAATAAGTAGCTAAAGAAAGGCTAAAGAGAGCGTCTAGTAGAGACCTAGATAGACTAGCTCTTATACTTTAGTATAAGGGTTACTTTACATGCTAAGGGTACTTATACTTATATTAAGCGTTACTTAGAGAGGAAAAAGATAAAGAGTAACCTTTATTCGTTATAGCTTTATATTAGAGTAGTAGTAATTAACTAGATTACTACTATATTAACTTATATAATAATATAATAAGACTATACTATATATAGAGGTAAAATATTATAATATCGCTACTATAGTACTACTTTAAGAGTAATACTACTAGTAAAATATTAAGAAATAAGGTTATTTAGACTATTCTACTACTTTATATATATTCTATTAGTATCTTTAATATCTTAATATCGCTAGTATATTATATAAACTAAGTCTCTAACTTCTACGTCTATAATAGATTCCTAGGCTTCTAAAATAGCTACTCTTACCTTTTTTAAGTTTCTATAGACTTTAGAATATAATGTCTATAAAATATCTTTCGTTCTATTCTAAAGAGCCTTAATAGAGTTTAGATCTAGAGAAAATAGATAATTGTGACGGTTCTAACCGCTACTACACCTCAGGCTAACCCCCGACTGGAACCCAGCGGATACCGTGCTTCCTGAGCCCGGCTCGGTTAGCTATAGCTTGGCACAACCTCCTGTATATAAGAGCTTCCAGCTCCTAGGCTTCTGTCCTTTCTTCTCTTCTCTCTTTAGCTTAGAATCCTCGTATAGACAGTTCCACAGTGCCTAACTTACACCTGGCGTAGTCGTGCATTCGTGTGCGGTCCATAAGCTGTGCGTGTCGTCACATTATTCTAAGCTCACCAACACTGCCTGGGAAGGCCATAGATAATCTCCCTGCCTGTCTATCTAGTGTGATAGAAGGACCCCACGATCCTCAATTGCCTAGCCGCAGTGCTTTTCAAAAAAGGAGTTGAGAAGATCTAGAGACTAGCGAGTCCTAGATACAACCACGCAACGAGACGAGCATTCCTCGAAGCAAAACAACAAAACTACAATTGCCACGATGGCACCCAAAGTACGCCCTGTAAGAATAGGACAACGCTCTACTAACAATGCCGATAACCTGGAGGACATAATCCAGGACAACGACGGCCTACCGCAAAACGACAACTCGCCAGCGGCTTAGTTTGAGCACTAGCTAGACTCTGACTACGACGACGCCCCTGAAAGCTCAAACATATTGTAAGAGCAAGTCCGAGCACTTACCCAGGACTAGTCGCGAACCTAGCAATTGCTTGAACAGCTCCTTAGCCGCCTTCCGCCTCCAAGCAACCCTGCCGCCGCCCCCTAGACGGCTGCTCCGTTACTTTAAAATATCATACGATTAACAGAACAATAAACTTTGGAATTAACGATATCAAGCCTAAGCCTAAGTACTAGCTACAAGTACTCAGTGAAACTACCAGACCCTTAGCCCCTCTCCAACGGAACAGACCCTACGTTCCTAGGTTGGAAGATCCAGATCTAAGGAAAATTTAGGAGTAATGGAGACTACTTCTAAGACGAGGAAGACAAGATGTTTTATGTCTTTAATCGTACGACAGGAGACGCCTAGAAACACCTCCAACCGCGAATTGACGAAGATTCTCAGACACGCTTTGTTTTAGTAATAGAGATGATCGACTACCTTGCTTCCATTTTCATTAATCCAAACCAAGCAAGGGATGTAAGATACGACTATAATCGTCTAACAATAAAGATCACACAAACGTTCCAGGAATTCCAAACCCAGTTCTTACACCTGGCTGGGGAAGCACAGACTCCTCGGGAATGCCTTCGCCTAGACTTGTACGATCGACTGACGACCCCGCTCTAAAGAGGAATAGCGCTAATGCTGCGCATGCTAGATACCTACCAGGATCTGTCAGCTAGTTGCTTGTCGTTAGATACAGAGCTGAGACGTATTGCTATAAGAGAGGACCGCTAGAAGTCATACCAAGAAAGATCTGCTACTCGACCTACACGACCCACTCGCTCCTCTACCTCTACTCTAAGCAATGTTACAGCTTCTGCCCCACCTGCCTCCTGACTCCTAGGAAACACCCCAGGCCTAACTCCTTGTACAACACCTCTAACCACTTCTCGCGACTCTAGCGAGAAGCCTTGTGAAGTAAAGCGACCAGCACCAGCGGATGCCCATACTACCTGTTATAACTGCTATGGAAAAGGACACTACGCTACTACCTGTCCTAAGCTAAGAAGAATTGATCTCAAGGAAGTGGACGAAGAGGAAATAGTAGACGAGGAACTCTTGTATAATGAGGGAAAAGAGGAACCCTAGGCTAAGACTCCTGCCTAGGGTATGCTCTCAGTCTAGAAAAGATTGATTTGAGTCGATTGATGGGTGGAAAGCACTTTACAGTTCCATGTACTCTAGCAAATAATGGAATTACAGTTACAACCCACGCCTTAATTGACACTGGAGTAAATAGCTTTGCTTTTATCGATACTGCCTTTGTAGTCGATATAGCTAAGTTCTTTAACCTTAAACCTCAGAAGCTTGTACGCGCTATTGCAACTAAAGGGTTCGATGGCAAGTCAAGTAATTCTGTTACTCACATTCTCACTCTTCAACTCTCTATAGATGCGCACCGACAAACCAACATCCCCTTCTGTATCCTTAACCTTGGAAACCACGAAATCATCCTTGGACTTAAATAGATGGCTTACTTTAAAATATAGCTTAACCCAGGACAAGGAACGCTTATATGGCCTGACGACGAGAAACCCCCTCCGCCAACCTTCCAAAAGGAGATTCGTCTGCCTAGGAGCCACCTACGCCCTCAACGCTGCCAGCCGAACCACCAGCGTAATGTACTAGCCAGGGAGCATGCAATGAATCAAGAGGATGTACGACGTCAAGACGGCCAGCAAGCGACGACACCCCGCGCAATCCTCCCTCGCCCTGTTCGCCCATCCTCGCCTCGCACTCTATTAGAAGAACAGGACTCAGGTTACGAGAGCCAGGAAACAACCGAGATTAAGACTGTGACACGTAAGACTGTTAGACGGAACACTCATGAATGGGACATACGCGACAAGATACGCCGGATGCAGCAAGAGCTACGCCTACTAGACGCTACGCTCCCGCAGCCTCCAAGGAGCCCTTGTACAAACAAAGAGCTCCCCTCGCTTGATATTGCTCACATTTCGGCAAATGCTTTTCATGTACACTTATGCCACCAGGACAACGAGTTCTTTTCCACCAGTCTATACGAAGTAGACCAGGTGATTCAAGAGAAAGAGAAAGAGGCTCTTAAAGATGACGATGAAGCAACTGTCCAGGAAATCAAAGACAAGCTTCCTTCTCAGTACAGCTCGTACGAAGACGTGTTCTCCAAGGCTGCTTCAGACAAGCTCCCACCTCACCGCTCGTACGACCACCGTATACAGCTAGAAGCCGCCAACACTCTTAATTATAGTCCACTGTACCATCATTCTACAGACAAGCTTAAAGCTATTAAGCAGTATCTGGTTGAGAACCTTGAAAAGGGATTTATTAAGTCTAGCCAGGCACCCTTCGCCTCGCCTACGCTCTTCGTGCGCAAGCCAAATGGCAGCCTCCGTTTCTGTAT